>DAKLCV010001739.1:0-24512 GCA_030247045.1 Colobus guereza
AAGCTGCATAATGTAAGAAAGCTTCATCTATGCGAGATGAATAAACATAGCAAAAATCAGATTCACAGAAAGCTTCTTTCCAGTTTTTATCTGAAGATATTTCGTTTTTCACCATAGTCCAGAATGTGCTCCCAAAAGTCCCTTTGTGGATCCGTCCATGACAGTCTCCAAGCTGTGTAACATAAGGTAAACTTTATCTATGTGACATGAATACAAATACCACAGAGTCGTTTCCTAGAAACCTTCTTTCCAGTTTCTGTCTTAGGCTATTTCCCATTTCTTCATCGGCATCAACATGCTCCCGAATATCACCTGGTACCTCTTTCTCCAAAAGGGTTTCACTGACGCTGTATGAGAAGAGAGGTATGACACTGTGAATGGAATGCACACTTCACAAAGGAGTTCCTCAGAAAGCTTCTCTCCAATTTCGATCTGAACATATTTCGTTTTTCACCGTAAACCTCAAAGTGCTCCTGAATATCCCATCACACGCTAAACATACACAGGGTGAGAAAACTGCTAAATGAAAACATAGGCTTAACTGTGTGAGCGGAATTCATGTGACACAGAGAAGTTTCACAGAAAGATTCCTTCTTGTTCTCTCTGAGGTTATTTCTTTTTCAGGATATTCTAAAGAGCATTTCCAAATGTAATTTCTAAGATTCCTAAGAATCAGTGATTTCAAACTGCTCAATCCAAAAATGATTATCTCTATGAGACAAATGCAAGAATCACAAAAGGGTTACTCAGAAAGCTTCTCTCCGATTTTTGATGGGAGACATTTCCTTGATTCACACAGGCCTCCAGTCGCCATTTACTATCCCTTCGCAGAATCCTCAAAGACCGAATTTTAAACTGGTAAGTGTAGAGCAAGCTTTAACCATGTGTAGAGAGTGGACATATCAGAGAGCAGTTTCTTGGAGTGCTTCTTTCTGTTTTTTATTGGGTGACATTTCACTTTTTGCCATAGTCTTCAATGTGCTCTGAATATCACTGTTTTGGTTTTACAGGAACAGTGTTCAAACTGTGCCTTATGAGAAGAAATATATAACTACCTGAGTGGAATGCACACATCGCCAAGGAGTTTTGCAGAAAGCTTCTCTCAAGATTTTATCTGACTATATTTCCTATTTCACCATAGGCCCGAATGTGATCCCAAATATCCTTTCGCAGATCCATCCACGAGGGAGATTCCAAGGTACATAATGTAAAGAAAGCTTCCTCTATGTGAGTTGAATAAATACAGGAAAAAGCAGATCCACAGAAAGCTTCTTTCCAGTTTTTATTTGAAGACATTTCCTTTTTTATCAGAGTCTAGAATGTGCTCCCAAAGGTCCCTTCGTGGATCCGTCCATGACAGTTTCCAGTTGCATAATGTACAGAAAGCTTTATCTATGTGAGATGATTACACATATCACAGAGTAGTTTCCTAGAAAGCTTCTTTCCAGTATTTTTCTGAGGCTGTTTCTCTTTTCACCATTGGCATGAAAATGCTCCCAAATATCACTTGGTACCTGTTTCTGCAAAAGGGTTTCCATGACGCTATATGAGAAGAGAGGTATAACACTGGGAATGGAAAGCACACGTCACAAAGCAGTTACGCGGAAAGCTTATCTCCAGTTTCGGTCTGAACATATTTCCTTTTCCACCTTTACCTTAAAAGTGCTCCCGAATATCCCATCACACGCTAAACTTACACAGGGCTAGAAAATTGCTCAATGAAAAGAGAGGATTATCTGAGTGAGCGGAATTAAGGCGACACAGAGCAGTTTCACAGAAAGGTTCCTTCTGGATTTTACTTGAGGATATTTCTCTCTCCATATTCTAAGGATCATTCCCAAATGTCCTTCCCCAGATTCCACAAAAACAGTGATTTCAAGCTGCTCATTCCAAAGCATGGTTTAACTCTAGGAGGTGAATACACACATCGCAAAGCAGTTGCTCAGAACGATTCTCTGCAGGTTTCATCAGAAGATGTTTCATCACTCACCACAAACCTCTGGGCATCAATAATATCCCTTCACAGATTATTCAAAGACAGAGTTTTGAAACTGGGAGAAAAGTGGTATAACTCCCTGATTGGAATGCATACATCACAAAGCAGTTTCTCAGAAAGCTTCCCTCCAGTTTCTCTCTAAAGATGTATGCTTTCTTATGGTAAGCCACAAAGCCCTTCAGAATATCCCTTTGACGACTGAACAAAAACAATGTTATGATACAGCTCAATGAAAAGAGAAACTTAACTGTATGAGTGCAATTAATGTGACCCAGAGTAGTTTCACAGAATGTTTCCTTGTGGTTTCTCTCTGAGTTTATTTCATTTTCAGGATATTGTAAAGAGCGTTTCCAAATGTCCTTTCTCAGATTCCACAGAAACAGTGATTTCAAACTGTTAAATCCAAAGAATGATTTAATGCTATGAGATGAATACAAGCAACACAAAAGGGTTGCCCAGAACGCTTCTCTTCGATTTTCGATGGAAGACGTTTCCTTGCCTCACACAGGCCTCTGGTCGCCACTTACTATCCCTTCACAGAACACTCAAAGACTGACCCTCAAACTGGGAAATGTAGAGTAAGCTTTAACCCTGGGAAAAAAATGGACATGTCACAGAGCAATTTCTTCGAGTGTTTCTTTCTGTTTTTTATTTGACGACATTTCACTTTTTGCCATAGTGTTCAATGTGCTCTGAATATCACTCTTTTGGTTTTACAGGAACAATGTTCAAACTGAACCTTATGAGAAGAAACTTATAAATCCCTGAGCGCAATGCACACATCACCAAGCAGTTTCTCAGAAAGCTTCTCTCCAGTTTTTATCTGACTATATTTGCTATTTCACCATATGCCCAAATGTGATCCCAAATATTCATTCACGGATCCATCCATAAGGGAGTTTTCAAGCTGCATAATGTAAAGGAAGCTTCATCTATGAGAGATGAATAAGCAAAGGAAAAAGCAGATTCACAGAAAGCTTCTTTCCAGTTTTTATCTGAAGATATTTCCTTTTTCACCATAGTCCTTGATGTGTGCATGAATGTCTCTTCATGGATCAGTGCATGACAGTTTCCAAGCTGAGTAATGCAAAGTAAGCATTATCTATGTGAGGTTATTACACATATCACAGAATAGTTTCCTAGAAAGCATCTTTCCAGGTTTTGTCTGAGCCTATTTCCCTTTTCAGCAATGGCATCAACATTCTCCCAAATGTAACTAGGTACCTGTTTCTCCAAAAGGGTTTCCCCAACGCTGTATGAGAAGAGAGGTATAACAATATGAGTGGAATGCACACGTCACAAAGCATTTCCACAAGAATCTTCTCCCCAGTTTCGGTCTGAACATATTTCTTCTTTCACCATTAGCCTCAAAGTGCTCCCGAATGTCCCATCACACGCTAAATATGCATAGGGTTAGAAAAGTGCCCAATGAAATGAAAGGATTAAATGAGCGAGACGGACTGAGATGACACAGAGCAGATTCACAGAAAGCTTCCTTCTGGATTTTACCTGAGGATATTTCTTACTCCATATTCTAAGGATTGTTCCCAAATGTCCTTCCTCAGATTCCACCAAAACAGTGATTTCAAGGTCTGCAATCCAAAGAATGATTTAACTCTAGGAGACAAATACACACATCACAAAGCAGTTGCTCAGAACGTTTCTCTGCAGGTTTCAACGGAAGACGTTTCCTCGCTCACCACAAGCCTCCGTGCGTCACTAAATATCCCTTCACAGATTCCTCAAAGACGGAGTTTCGAAACTGGGCAACATAGAGTAAGCATTAACTCTGTGAAGTGAATGCACATATCAGAGAGCAGATTCTTGGAATGCTTCTTCCTCGATTTTATTTCAGTATATTCCACTATTTGCCATAGTCCTCAATGCGTTCCGAAATTTCACTTTTTCGGTTTCAGATGGAACAGTGTTCAAACACTGCCTTGTGAGAAAAGAGGTACAACTCCCTGTGTGGAATGCATCCATCACAAATTAGTTTCTCAAAAAACTTCTATCCATTTTTTATCTGAAGATGTATCCTCTTTCACCGAAGGCCTGAATGTACTGCCGATCAGCCCTTCACAGATCTGTGCATGACAGAGTTTCCAAATATGTAATATAATAAAAGTTTTAACTATGCGAGATGAAATAATATATCTAACACAAAGGAGTTTCACAGAAATCTTTCCAGTTTTTGTCTGAAGATATTTCCTTTTTCACCATAGGCTTCCCTATACTCCCGAATTTCTATTTTGTAGGTTTTTCTCCAAAAGAGATTCCGGAATCCTCTATGAGAAGAAAGGTATATTTCTGCGAGTGGAATGCACACGTCACAAAGCAACTCCTCAGAAATCTTTTCTCCATTTTCTATCTGAAGATGTTTCCTTTCTCACTGTAAGCCTTAAAGCCCTCCAGAATATCGCTTTGCAGACTAAACCAAAACAACGTGATGATACAGCTCAATGAGAAGAGAAGCTTAACTGTGTGAGCAGAATTCACGTGACACAGTGCAGTTTCACAGAAAGCTTCCTTCTGTTTTCTCTCTGAGGTTATTTCTTTTCCAGGATGTTCTAAAGAGTGTTCCCAAATGTCCTTTCTCATATTCCACAGAAACAGTGATGTCTAACTGCTCAATCCAAAGAATGATTTACCTCTATTAGATGAATACAAGCATCACAAAAGAGTTGTGCAGGAAGATTCTCTCCGATTTTCAATGGAAGACATTTCCTTGCCTCACACAGGCCTCCAGTCTCCACTTACTATCCCTTCACAGATCCCTCAAAGACTGGCTTTCAAACTGGCAAAGGTAGAGCAAGCTTTACCCCTGTGAAAAGAATGGACACGTCAGAGAGTAGTTTCTTCGAGTGCTTCTTTCTGATTTTTATTGGATGGCATTTCACTTTTTGCCATAGTCTTCAGTGTGCTCTGAATATCACTCTTTTGGTTTTACAATAACCGTGCTCAAACTGTGTCTTATAAAAAGAAAGTTATAATCCCCTGAGTGAAATGCTCACATCACCAAGCTGTTTCTCAGAAAACTTCTCTCCAGTTTTTATCTGACTATATTTGCTATTTCACCATAGGCCCAAATGTGATCCCAAGTATCCCTTCATGGATCTATCCACGAGGGAGTTTCCAAGCTGCATGTTGTAAAGAATGCTTCACCTATGTGAGATGAATAAACATAGCAAAAAGAAGATTCCCAGAAAGCTTCTTTCAAATTTTTATCTGAAGATATTTCCTTTCTCACCATAGTCCAGAATGTGCTCCTGAAAGTCCCTTCGTGAATCCGTCCATGACAGTTTCCAAACTGCATAATGTAAAGAAAGCTTTATGTATGTGAGATGATTACACATATCACAGAGTAGTTTCCTAGAAAGCTTTTTTCCAGTTTTTGACTGAGGCTATTTCCTTTTCACCATAGCCTCAAAGTGCTCCGAATATCACCTAGAACCTGTTTCTCCAAAAGGGTTTCACCGATGCTGTATGAGATGAGAGATATAACAGTTTGACTGGAATGCACACGTCACAAAGCAGTTCCTAGGAAAGCTTCTCTCCAGTTTCGGTCTGAACATGTTTCCTTTTTCATTGTAAGTCCCAAAGTGCTCCCGAAGATCTCATCACATGCTAAACATACGGAGGGTTAGAAAACGGCTCAATGAAATGAGAGGCTCAAATGAGCTCAAAGAATTAACACAACACAGAGCAGTTTCACAGAAAGCTGCCTTCTGGATTATTCCTGAGGATATTTCTTTCTCCATATTCTAAGGATCGTTCCCAAATGTCCTTCCTCAGATTCCACAAAAACAGTGATTTCAAGCTGCTCAATCAAAGAATGGTTTAACTCTAGGAGACGAATACACACATCACAAAGCAGTTGCTCAGAACGTTTCTCTGCAGGTTTCATCAGAATACGTTTCTTGGCTCACCACAAGCCTCCGAGCATCACTAAATATCCCTTCACAGATTCTTCAAAGACAGAGTTTTGAAACTGGGCAACATAGAGTAAGCATTAACTCTGTGAAGTGAATGCACATATCAGAGAACAGATTCTTGGAACACTGCTTCCTCGATTTTATTTCAGTATATTTCACTATTCACCATAGTCCTCAATGTGTTCCAAAATATCACTTTTTCAGTTTCACAGGAACAGTGTTCAAACACTGCCTTGTGAGAAAAGAGGTATAACTCTCTGAGTGGAATGCATACATCACAAAGTAGTTTCTCAGAAAGCTTCTATCCAGTTTTTATCTGAAGATATTTCCTTTTCACCATAGGCCCGAATGTGATCCCAAATATCCCTTCACAGATTCTTCAAAGACAGAGTTTTGAAACTGCGTAATATAATTAATGTTTTAACTATGAGATGAATAAATATATCTAACACAAAGCAGTTTCACAGAAATCTTCTTTCCAGTTTTTGTCTGAGGATATTTCCTTTTCACCATAGTCGTCGCTATACTCCCGAATATCTCTTGGTAGCTTTTTCTCCAAAATGGATTCTGGAATCCTCTAGGAGAAGAAAGGTATATTTCTGTGAGTGGAATGCACATATCACAAAGCAGCTCCTCAGAAAGCTTCTCTCCAGTTTTTATCTGAAGAGGTTTCCTTTCTCACTATAAGCCTCAAAGCCCTCAAGAATATCCCTTCACAGATTCTTCAAAGACAGAGTTTTGAAACTGGGCAACATAGAGTAAGCATTAACTCTGTGAAGTGAATGCACATATCAGAGAGCAGATTCTTGGAACACTGCTTCCTCGATTTTATTTCAGTATATTTCACTATTCACTTTGTGTTCAAAATATCACTTTTTCAGTTTCACAGGAACAGTGTTCAAACACTGCCTTGTGAGAAAAGAGGTATAACTCTCTGAGTGGAATGCATACATCACAAAGTAGTTTCTCAAGCTTCTATCCAGTTTTTATCTGAAGATATTTCCTTTTCACCATAGGCCCGAATGTGATCCCAAATATCCCTTCACAGATTCTTCAAAGACAGAGTTTTGAAACTGCGTAATAATTAACTTTTTATGAGATGAATAAATATATCTAACACAAAGCAGTTTCACAGAAATTTCCAGTTTTTGTCTGAGGATATTTCCTTTTTCACCATAGTCCTCAAAGTGCTCCGAATATCTCTTGGTAGCTTTTTCTCCAAAAGGATTCAGGAATCCTCTAGGAGAAGAAAGGTATATTTCTGTGAGTGGAATGCACATATCACAAAGAAGCTCCTCAGAAAATGTCTCTACAGTTTTTATCTGAAGAGGTTTCCTTTCTCACTATAAGCCTCAAAGCCCTCAAGAATATCAATTCACAGACTAAACAAGACAGTGTTATGATATAGCTGGATGAAAAGAGAAGCTTAACTGTGTGAGCGGAATTCACATGACACAGATCAGTTTCACAGAAAGCTTCCTTCTGGTTTCTCTCTGAGGTTATTTCTTTTTCTGTATATCATAAAGAGCATTTCCAACTGTCCTTTCTCAGATTCCACAGAAACAGTTATTTCAAACTGCTCAATCCAAAGAAATATTTACCTCTATGAGATGTATACAAACATCACAAAAGAGTTGTGCAGAAAGCTTGTCTCCGATTTTCAATGGAAGATATTTCCTTGCCTCACACAGGACTCCAGTCGCCACTTACTCTCCCTTCGCAGAACCGTCAAACACCGACTTTCAAACTAACAAATGTAGACTAAGCTTTACACCTGTGAAAAGAATGGATATGGCAGAGAGCAGTTTCTCCATTGCTCCTTTCTGTCTTTTATTGGACGACATTTCACTTTTTGCCATAGTCTTCAATGTGCTCCGAATATCACTCTTTTGGTTTTACAGGAACAGTGTTCAAACTGTGCCTTATGAGAAGAAAGTTATAACTCCTGAGTGGAATGCACACATCACCAAGCAGTTTCTCAGAAAGCTTCTCTCCAGTTTTTATCTGACTATATTTCCTCTTTCACCATAGGCCCGAATGTGATCCCAAATATCCCTTTGTGGATCCATCCATGAGGTAGTTTCAAGCTGCATAATGTAAAGAAAGCTTCATCTATGTGAGATGAATAAACATAGCAAAAGCAGATTCACAGAAAGCTTCTTTCCAGTTTTTATCTGAAGATATTTCCTTTTTCACCATAGTCCTGAATGTGCTCCCGAATGTCCCTTCGTGGATCCGTCCATGACAGTTTCAAACTGCGTAATGTAAAGAAAGCTTTATCTATGTGAGATGATTACACATATCACAGAGTTGTTTTCTAGAAAGCTCCTTTCCAGTTTTTGTATGAGGCTACTTCCCTTTCCACCATAGGCATGAACATGCTCCCATATATCACCTGGTACCTGTTTCTCCAAAAGGATTTCCCTGACACTTTATGAGAACGGAGGGATAACATGGTGACTTGAATGCACAAGTAACAAAGCATTTCTTTGGAAAGCTTCTCTCCAGTTTCGGTCTGAACATATTTCCTTTTTTACCGTTAGCCTGAAAGTGGTCCCGAATATCCCATCACATGGTAAACATTCACAGGGCTAGAAAACTGCTCTATGAAAAGAGAGGCTTATCTGTGTGAAACAAATTAAGATGACACAGAGCAGTTTCACAGAAAGCTTCCCTCTGGATTTTACCTGCGGATATTTCTTTCTCCATATTCTAAGTACTTTCCCAAATGTCCTTCCTCAGATTCCACAAAAACAGTGATTTCAAGCTGCTCAATCCAAAGAATGGTTTAACTCTAAGAGACGAATAGATGCTTCACAAACAGTTGCTCAGAAAGTTTCTTTGCAGGATTCCTTGGAAGACGTTTCCTTATTCACCACAAGCTTCCGGACGTCACTAAATATCCCTTCACAGATTCTTCAAAGACAGAGATTCGAAACTGGGCAACATCAAGTAAGCATTAACTTTGTGAAGTGAATGCACATATCGAAGAGCAGATTCTTGGAACGCTTCTTCCTCGATCTAATTTCAGTATATTTCACTATTCGCCATAGAACTAAATGTGCCCGGAAATATCACTTTTTCAGTTTCACAGGAACAGTGTTCTAACACTGCCTTGTGAGAAAGGAGGTATAAGTCCCTGAGTGGAATGCATACAAGAAATGGGGTTTCTCAGAAAACTTCTATCCAATTTTTATTTGAAGATATTTCCTTTTTCACCATAGGACTGAATGTGCTCCCGAATGTCCCTTCGTGGATCCATTCATGACGGAGTTTCCAAACTGCATAATATAAGAAAAGTTTTAACTATCCAAGATGAATCAGCATATCTAACACAAAGCAGTTTCACAGAAATCTTATTTCCAATTTTTGTCTGAGGATATTTCCTTTTTCACCACATCCGTCCCTATACACCCGAATGTCTCTTGGTAGCTTTAGCTCCAAAAGGAATTCTGGAATCCTCTATGATAAGAAGGGAATATTTCTGAGAGTGGAATGCAGATGGCACAAGGCAGCTCCTCAGAATGCTGCTCTCCAGTTTCTGTCTAAAGATGTTTCCTTTCTCACCATAAGCCTCAAAGCTCCAGAATATCCTTGAGACTAAACAAAAACAGTGTTATGATGCTCAATGAAAAGAGAAGCTTAACTGTGTGAGTGGAATTCATGTGACACAGAGCAGTTTCACAGAAAGCTTCCTTCTGGATTTTACCTGAGGATATTTCTTTCTCCATATTCTAAGGATCGTTCCCAAATGTCCTTCCTCAGATTCCACAAAAACAGTGATTTCAAGCTGCTCAATCCAAAGAATGGTTTAACTCTATGAGACGAATACACACATTGAAAAGCAGTTGCTCAGAAAGTTTCTCTGCAGGATTCATTGGAAGACGTTTCCTTATTCACCACAAGCCTCCGGGCGTCACTAAATATCCCTTCACAGATTCTTCAAAGACAGAGTTTCGAAACTGGGCAACATAGAGTAAGCATTAACTTTGTGAAGTGAATGCACATATCAGAGAGCAGATTCTTGGAATGCTTCTTCCTCGATTTTATTTCAGTATATTTCACTATTCACCATAGTCCTCAATGTGCTCCTGAAATATCACTTTTTCAGTTTCACAGGAACAGTGTTCAAACACTGCCTTGTGAGAAAGAGGTATAAGTCCCTGAGTGGAATGCATACATCACAAAGTAGTTTCTCAGAAAGCTTCTATCCAGTTTTTATCTGAAGATATCTCCTTTTCACCATAGGCCTGAATGTGCTCCCGAATGTCCCTTCGTGGATCCGTTCATGACAGTTTCAAACTGCATAATATAAGAAAAGTTTTAACTATCCAAGATGAATAATATCTAACACAAAGCAGTTTCACAGAAATCTTCTTCTTTCCAGTTTTTGTCTGAGGATATTTCCTTTTCTACCATATTCGTCGCTATACTCCCAAAAATGTCTTGGTAGCTTTTTCTCCAAAAGGAATTCCGGAATCCTCTAGGAGAAGAAAGGTATATTTCTGTGAGTGGAATGCACATGTCACAAAGCAGCTCCTCAGAAAGCTTCTCTCCAGTTTCTATCTGAAGATGTTTCCTTTCTCACATAAGCCTCAAAGCTCCAGAATATCCCTTCACAGACTAAACAAAAACAGTGTTATGATACAAATGAAAAGAAGCTTAACTGTGTGAGAGGAATTCATGTGACACAGAGCAGTTTCACAGAAAGCTTCCTTCTGGTTTCTCTCTGAGGTTATTTCTTTTTCAGGATATTCTAAAGAAGTTTCCAAATGTCCTTTCTCAGATTCCACAGAAACACTGATTTCAAACTGCTCATTCCAAAGAATGATTTGACTCTCTGAGATGAATGCAATCATCACAAAAGTGTTGCCCAGAAAGCTTCTCTTCAATTTTTGATGGAAGATATTACGTTGCCTCACTCAGTCCTCCAGTTACCACTGACAATCCCTTCGAACCCTCAAAGACCGACTTTCAAACTGAGAAATGTAGAGTAAGCTTTAACCCAGCGAAAAGAATGGACATGTCAGAGAGCAGTTTCTTCGAGTGCTTCTTTCTGTTTTTCATTAGATGACATTCCACTTTTTGCCATATTATTCAATGTGCTCCGAATATCACCCTTTTGGTTTTACAGGAAGTGTGTTCAAACTGTGCCTTATGAGAAGAAAGTTATAACTCCCTGAGTGCAATGCACACATCACCAAGCAGATTCTCAGAAAGCTCCTCTCCAGTTTTTTTTGACTATATTTCCTCTTTCACCATAGGCCCGAATGTGATCCCAAGTATCCCTTTGTGGATCCATCCACGAGCGAGTTTCCAAGCTGCATCATGTAAAGAAATCTTCATCTCTGGGAGATGAATAAACATAGCAAAAAGCAGATTCACAGAAAGCTTCCCCCAGTTTATATCTGAAGATATTTCCTTTTCCACCATAGCCCAGTATGTGCTCCCAAAGGTCCCTTCATGGATCCATCCATGACAGTTTCCAAGCTACGTAATGTAAAGAAAGCTTTATCTATGTGAGATGATTACACATATCACAGAGTAGTTTCCTAGAAAGCTTCTTTCGTTTTTGTCTAAGACTATTTCCCTTTTCACCATCAACGTCAACTTGCTCCTGAATATCACTTAGTACCTGTTTCTCCAAAAGGATTTCCCCAACGCTCTATGAGAAGACAAGTATAACACTGTGACTGGAATGCACACGTCAAAAAGCAGTTTCTCATAAAGTTTCTCTCCAGGTTCGGTCTGAACATATTTCCTTTTTCAACTTTAGCCTCAAAGTGCTCCCAAATATCGATCACACCCAAAACATACACAGTGCTAGAAAACTGCTTAAGGAAAAGAGAGGCTTACCTGCCTGAGAGGAATTAAGACGACACAGAGCAGTTTCACAGAAAGCTTCCTTCTAGATTTTACCTGAGGATATTGTTTTCTCCATATTCTAAGGATAGTTCCCAAATGCCCTTCCTCAGATTCCACAAAAACAGTCATTTCAAGCTGCTCAATACAAAGAACGGTTTAACTCTACGGGACTAACACACACATCTCAACGCAGTTGCTCAGAACGTTTCTGTGCAGGTTTCATTGGAACACGTTTCCTTACTCACCATAAGCCTCTGGGCATCACTAAATATCCCTTCAGAGATTCTTCAAAGACAGAGTTTCGAAACTGGGCAACATAGAGTAAACATTAACTCTGTGAAGTGAATGCACATATCAGAGAGCAGATTCTTGGAATGCTTCTTCCTCGATTTTATTTCAGTATATTTCACTCTTCACCATAGTCCTCAATGCGTTCTGAAATATCACTTTTTGGTTTCACAGGAACAGTGTTCAAACACTGCCTTGTGAGAAAAGAGGTATAACTCCCTGAGTGGAATGCATACATCACAAAGTAGTTTCTCAGAAAGCTTCTATCCAGTTTTTATCTGAAGATATCTCCTCTTTCACCGTAGGCCTGAATGTGCTCCCAAACGTCCCTTCAAGAATCTGTGCATGACAGTGTTTCCAAACTGTGTAATAGAATTAAGTTTTAACTATGCGAGTTGAATGAATATATCTAACACAAAGCAGTTTCACAGAAATCTTCTTTCCAGTTTTTTTGTCTGAGGATATTTCCTTTTCACCATAGTCGTCACTATACTCCCAAATATCTCTTGGTAGCTTTTTCTCCAAAAGGATTCCATAATCCTCTAGGTGAAGAAAGGTATATTTCTGTGAGTGGAATGCACACGTCACAAAGCAGCTCTTCAGAAAGCTTCTCTCCAGTCTATATCTGAAGACGTTTCCTTTATCACCGTAAGCCTCAAATCCCTCCAGAATATCCCTTCATAGACTAAAAAGAACAGTGATACGATACAGCTCAATGAAAAGAGAAGCTTTTAACTGTGCTAGCGGAATTCACGTTACACAGAAATGTTTCACAGAAAAATTCCTTCTGGATTCTGTCTGAGCTTATTTCTTATTCAGGATATTCTAAAGAGTGTTTCCAAATGTCCTTTCTCAGATTCCACAGAAACAGTGATTTCCAACTGCTCAATCTAAACAATGATTTTTTTTTTTTTATAAACAACAGAAATTTATTTCTCACAGTTCTGGAGCCTGGAAGTCCAATATCAAGGTGCCAGCAGATTTTCTGGTGAGGGCCTGCTTTTCATAAAAAGTGACTTCTCACTCCATCTTCAAATGGTGGAGGAAGCAAGGCCACTCTCTGGGATCTCTTTTATAAGGGCACTAATACCATTAATGAGGGCTTTGCCTTTATGACTTAATCACCTCCCAAAGATCTCATCTCCTAATACTATCACCGTGGGGGCCAGAATCTTAATATATGAATTTGAAGGGCCACAGGCATTCAGACCACAGCAGTTCATTTGCCAAGTAACTAAAGTGGACAGATTCCATCTGTTCCATATTGCCCAGCAGAACATCTAATCTGTTCCTCAGTGGTCCTGTCCGGCAACATTTGACAACTAGAGAAAAAGGGACCCTCCTGCTGGTTCAACAGTGGGAGCTCTACTAAGCCTCTCTCTGACAGAGGCTCTTCTGTTACCCATTGGCAAGGATCTTGACAAGATATCTGACTTCTATCATAGAACAAAAGTTAACAGTCTTTGCAGTACTTGGATCTCTTGTGAAATCAGTCAGTAAGAGTACCCCATAGGGATTCTAAACCTAAGTCTGAAAGATATTCGTATTTCTATTAATCTTATAATGTAGTCATTTGTATTTTATAAATTTAAACATAATCCAGATTAATATTAAAATATTCCAGGAAAGAAGTAAAGGATTTGCCAATTAAGCATGGAGAGATAACCAGCTCTATTCTCATATCCTAGTAGTTTGTGGTTATTAATGATGCAAATATACTGTTGATGCTATAAATCAGCTTGTTTTTGATGTTTTTATTAACTGTAGTTCTCTGGCAACAATTGTAATTTGCTGGCTAATACTGACTTTCACCACAGTTTTCACATCAGCTATGGAAGATGTCTTAATAAGGGCTTTTCTTATTTTAAATGAATTATACTTTAAGTTCTAGGGTACATGTGCATAATGTGCAGGTTTGTTACATATGTATACTTGTGCCATGTTGGTGTGCTGCACCCATCAACTCGTCAGCACCCATCAATTCATCATTTATATCAGGTATAACTCCCAATGCAATCCCTTCCCCCATGATAGGCCCCAGTGTGTGATGTTCCCTTCCCGAGTCCAAGTGATCTCATTGTTCAGTTCCACATGAGTGAGAACATGTGGTGTTTGGTTTTCTCTTCTTGTGATAGTTTGCTAAGAATGATGGTTTCAGCTGCATCCATGTCCCTACAAAGGACGCAAACTCATCCTTTTTATGGCTGCATAGTATTCCATAGTGTATATGTGCCACATTTTCAATCCAGTCTGTCACAGATGGACATTTGGGTTGATTCAAGTCTTTGCTATTGTGAATAGTGCCGCAATAAACATACTTCAGTGTCTTTGTAGTAGAATAATTTATAATCCTTTGGGTATATACCCAGTAGTGGGATGGCTGGGTCATATGGTACATCTAGTTCTAGATCCTTGAGGAATCGCCATACTGTTTTCCATAATGGTTGAACTAGTTTACAATCCCACCAACAGTGTAAAAGTGTTCCTATTTCTCCACATCCTCTCCAACACTTGTTGTTTCCTGATTTTTAATGATGGCCATTCTAACTGGTGTGAGATGGTATCTCATTGTGGTTTTGATTTGCATTTCTCTGGCAACAATTGTAATTTGCTGGCTAATACTGACTTTCACCACAGTTTTCACATCAGCTATGGAAGATGTCTTAATAAGGGCTTTTCTTATTTTATTTTTTTATTTTTTATTTTTTTTTTATTTTTATTTTTTATTATACTTTAAGTTCTAGGGTACATGTGCATAATGTGCAGGTTTGTTACATATGTATACTTGTGCCATGTTGGTGTGCTGCACCCATCAACTCGTCAGCACCCATCAATTCATCATTTATATCAGGTATAACTCCCCAATGCAATCCCTTCCCCCCCCCATGATAGGCCCCAGTGTGTGATGTTCCCCTTCCCGAGTCCAAGTGATCTCATTGTTCAGTTCCCACCTATGAGTGAGAACATGTGGTGTTTGGTTTTCTCTTCTTGTGATAGTTTGCTAAGAATGATGGTTTCCAGCTGCATCCATGTCCCTACAAAGGACGCAAACTCATCCTTTTTTATGGCTGCATAGTATTCCATGGTGTATATGTGCCACATTTTCTTAATCCAGTCTGTCACAGATGGACATTTGGGTTGATTCCAAGTCTTTGCTATTGTGAATAGTGCCGCAATAAACATACGTGTGCATGTGTCTTTGTAGTAGAATAATTTATAATCCTTTGGGTATATACCCAGTAGTGGGATGGCTGGGTCATATGGTACATCTAGTTCTAGATCCTTGAGGAATCGCCATACTGTTTTCCATAATGGTTGAACTAGTTTACAATCCCACCAACAGTGTAAAAGTGTTCCTATTTCTCCACATCCTCTCCAACACTTGTTGTTTCCTGATTTTTAATGATGGCCATTCTAACTGGTGTGAGATGGTATCTCATTGTGGTTTTGATTTGCATTTCTCTGATGGCGAGTGATGATGAGCATTTTTTCATGTGTCTGTTGGCTGTATGAATGTCTTCTTTTGAGAAATGTCTGTTCATATCCTTTGCCCACTTTTGATGGGGTTGTTTGTTTTTTCTTGTATATTTGTTTGAGTTCTTTGTAGATTCTGGATATTAGCCCTTTGTCAGACGAGTAGATTGCAAAAATTTTCTCCCATTCTGTAGGTTGCCTGTTCACTCTGATGGTAGTTTCTTTTGCTGTGCAGAAGCTCTTTAGTTTAATGAGATCCCATTTGTCAATTTTGGCTTTTGCTGCCGTTGCTTTTGGTGTTTTAGACATGAAGTCCTTGCCCATGCCTATGTCCTGAATGGTACTACCTAGATTTTCTTCTAGGGTTTTTATGATATTAGGTCTAACATTTAAGTCTCTAATCCATCTTGAATTAATCTTCGTATAAGGAGTAAGGAAAGGATCCAGTTTCAGCTTTCTACTTATGGCTAGCCAATTTTCCCAGCACCATTTATTAAATAGGGAATCCTTTCCCCATTTCTTGTTTCTCTCAGGTTTGTCAAAGATCAGACGGCTGTAGATGTGTGGTATTATTTCTGAGGACTCTGTTCTGTTCCATTGGTCTATAGCTCTGTTTTGGTACCAGTACCATGCTGTTTTGGTTACTGTAGCCTTGTAGTATAGCCAAACAATGATTTAACGCTATGAGATGAATACGAACATTGCAAAAGAGTTGCACAGAAAGCGTCTCTCAAATTTTCGATGGAAAACATTTCCTTTCCTCACACAGGCTTCTGGTCACCACCTATTGTCCCTTCACAGACACATCAAAGACCGACTTTCTAACTGGAAAATGTAGAGTAAGCTTTAACCCTATGAAAAGAATGGACATGTCAGAGAGCAGTTTCTTCGAGTGCTTCTTTCTGTTTTTTATTGGATGACATTTCACTTTTTGCCATAGTCTTCAATGTGCTCTGAATATCACTCTTTTGGTTTTACAGGAACAGTGTTCAAACTGTGCCTTATGAGAAGAAAGTTATAACTCCCTGAGTGGAATGCACACATCACCAAGCAGTTTCTCAGAAAGCTTCTCTCCAGTTTTTATCTGACTATATTTCCTATTTCACCATAGGCCCGAATGTGATCCCAAATATCCTTCATGGATCCATCCACGAGGGAGTTTCCAAGCTGCGTAATGTAAAGAAAGCTTCATCTATGTGAGATGAATAAACATAGCAAAAGCAGATTCACAGAAAGCTTCTTTCCAGTTTTTATCTGAAGATATTTCCTTTTCACCATAGTCCAGAATGTGCTCCCAAATATCCCTTCGTGGATCCGTCCATGACAGTTTCCAAGCTGCGTAATGTAAAGAAAGCTTTATCTATGTGAGATGATTACACATATCACAGAGTAGTTTCCTAGAAAGCTTCTTTCCAGTTTTTGTCTGAGGCTATTTCCTTTTCACCATCGGCATCAACATGCTCCTGAATATCACTTGGTACCTGTTTCTCCAAAAGGGTTTCCGATGCTGTATGAGAAGAGAGGTATAACACTGTGACTGGAATGCACACGTCACAAAGCAGTTCCTCAGAAAGCTTCTCCAGTTTCGGTCTGAACATATTTCCTTTTTCACCGTTAGCCTCAAAGTGCTCCCAAATATCCCATCACACGCTAAACATACACAGAGGTAGAAAACTGCTCAATGAAAAGAGAAGCTTAACTGAGTGAGAGGAATTAAGACAACACAGAGCAGTTTCACAGAAAGCTTCCTTCTGGATTTTACCTGAGGATATTTCTTTCTCCATATTCTAAGGATCGTTCCCAAATGTCCTTCCTCAGATTCCACAAAACAGTGATTTCAAGCTGCTGAATCCAAAGAATGGTTTAATTCTATGAGATGAATAAACATAGCAAAAGCAGATTCACAGAAAGCTTCTCTCCAGTTTCTATCTGAAGACGTTTCCTCACTCACCACAAGACTACGGGCGTCACTAAATATTCCTTCACATATTCTTCAAAGACAGAGTTTCGAAACGGGGCAACATAGAGGAAGCATTAACTCTCTGAACTGAATGCACATATCAGAGAGCAGATTCTTGAAACACTTCTTCCTCGATTTTATTTCAGTATATTTCACTATTCGCCATAGTCCTCAATGAGTTCCGAAATATCACTTTTTTGGTTTCACAGGAACAGTGTTCAAACACTGCCTTGTGAGAAAAGAGGTATAACCCCTGAGTGGAATGCATACATCACAAAGTAGTTTCTCAGAAAGCTTCTATCCAGTTTTTATCTGAAGATATCTCCTCTTTCACCGTAGGCCTGAATGTGCTCCCAATGTCCCTTCGCGGATCTGTGCATGACGGAGTTTCCAAACTGCATAATATAATTAAAGTTTTAACTATACGAGATGAATAAATATATCTAACACAAAGCAGTTTCACAGAAATTTTCTTTCCAGTTTTTGTCTGAGGATATTTCCTTTTTCACCATACTCGTTGCTCTACTCTCTAATATCTCTTGGTAGCTTTTTCTCCAAAAGGGATTCCGGAATCCTCTAGGAGAAGAAAGGTATATTTCTGTGAGTGGAATGCACATGTCACAAAGTAGCTCCTCAGAAAGCTTCTCTCCAGTTTCTATCTGAAGAAGTTTCCTTTCCCACCATAAGCCTCAAATCCCTCCCAAATGTCCCTTCGCAGACTAAAAAAAAAACAGTGTTATAATACAGCTCAATGAAAAGAGAAGCTTTTCTGAGCGAGTGGAATTCACGTGGCACAAAGCAGTTTTACAGATTGCTTCCTTCTGGTCTCTCTCTGAGGTTATTTCTTTTTCAGGATATTCTAAAGAGCGTTTCCAAATGTCCTTTCTCAGATTCCACAGAAACAGTGATTTCAAACTGCTCAATCCAAAGAATGATTTAACGCTATGAGATGAATACAAACATCACAAAAGAGTTGCACAGAAAGCTTCTCTCCAGTTTTTGATGGAGGACATTTCCTTCCTCAACACAGAATTCCAGTTGCCACTTACTATCCCTTTGCAGAACCCTCAAAGACCACCTTTCAAACTGGAAATGTAGAGTAAGCTTTAACCCTGTGAAAAGAATGGACATGTCAGAGAGCAGTTTCTTCGAGTGCTTCTTTCTGTTTTTATTGGACGACATTTCACTTTTGCCATAGTCTTCAATGTGCTCAGAATATCACTCTTTTGGTTTTACAGGAACAGTGTTCAAACTGTGCCTTATGAGAAGAAAGTTATAACTCCCTGAGTGGAATGCACATCACCAAGCAGTTTCTCAGAAAGCTTCTCTCCAGTTTTTATCTGACTATATTTGTGATTTCACCATAGGCCCGAATGTGATCCCAAATATCCTTCAGATCCATCCATGAGGGAGTTTCCAAGCTGTGTAATGTAAAGAAAGCTTCATCTATGTGAGATGAATAAACATAGCAAAAAGCAGATTCACAGAAAGCTTCTTTCCAGTTTTTATCTGAAGATATTTCGTTTTTCACCATAGTCTGAAATGTGCTCTCGATGTTCACTTCGTGAATCCGTCCATTTCAGTTTCCAAACTGCGTAATGTAAAAAAGCTTTATCTATGTGAGATGATTACACGTATCACAGAGTAGTTTCCTAGAAAGCTTCTTTCCTGTTTTCGTCTGAGGCTATTTCCCTTTTCACCACTGGCATCAACATGTTCCCGAATATCACTTGGTACCTGTTTCTCCAAAAGGGTTTCACCGACGCTGTATGAGAAGAGAGGTATAGCACTGTGACTTGAATGCAGACGTCACAAAGCAGTTCCTCGGAAAGCTTCTATCCAGTTTCGGACTGAACATATTTCCTTTTTGACCGTTAGTCTCAAAGTTCTCCTGATTATCCCATCACACACTAAACATACACAGGGCTAGAAAACTGCTCAATGAGAGGAGAGTCTTATCTGAATGAGAGGAATTAAGGTGACACTGAACAGTTTCACAGAAAGCTTCCTTCTGGATTTTACCTGAGGATATTTCTTTCTCCATATTCTAAGGATCATTCCCAAATGTCCTTTCTCAGATTCCACAAAAACAGTGATTTCAAGCTGCTCAATCCAAAGAATCGTATAATTTTATGTGACGAATATACACATGGAAAAGCAGTTGCTCAGAAAGTTTCTCTGCAGGATTCATTGGAAGTCGTTTCCTTATTCACCACAAGCCTCCTGGGTGTCACTAAATATCCCTTCACAGATTCTTCAAAGACAGAGTTTCATAACTGGGCAACATAGAGTAAGCATTAAGTTTGTGAAGTGAATGCACATATCAGAGAGCAGATTCTTGGAATGCTTCTTCCTCGATTTTATTTCAGTATATTTCATTATTCACCATAGTACTCAATGTGACCTGAAATATCACTTTTTCTTTCACAGGAACAGTGTTCTAACACTGCCTTGTGAGAAAAGAGGTATAAGTCCCTGAGTGGAATGCATACACCAAAAGTAGTTTATCAGAAATCTTCTATCCAGTTTTTATCTGAATATATCTCCTTTTTCACCATAGCCTGAATATGCTCCCGAGTGTCCCTTCGTGGATCCGTTCATGACAGAGTTTCCATAATGTGTAATATAAGAAAAGTTTTAACTGCAAGATGAATAGTTATATGTAACAAAAAGCAGTTTCACAGAATTTTTCTTTCCAGTTTTGTCTGAGGATATTTCCTTTTTCACCATATCCATCCCTATACTCCCAAATGTCTTGGTAGCTTTTTCTCCAAAAGGAATTCCCAAATCCTCTATGATAAGAAGGGTAAATTTCTGAGAGGCTAATGCACATGTCACAAGGCAGCTCCACAGAACGCTGCTCTCCAGTTTCTGTCTGAAGATGTTTCCTTCCTCAACGTAAGCCTCGAAAGCTCCAGAATACCCCTTCACAGACTAAACAAAAACAGTGTTATGATACTGATCAATGAAAAGAGAAGCTTAACTGTGTGAGCGGAATTCATGTGACACAGAGTAGTTTCACAGAAAGATTCTCCTGGATTCCTTTGAGAATATTTCTTTTTCAGGGTATTCTAAAGAAGGGTTCCAAATGTTCTTTCTCAGATTCCACAGAAGCAGTGGTTTCAAACTGTTCGATCCAAGGAATGATTTAACTCTCTGAGATTAATGCAAACGTCAAAAAAGTGTTGCCCAGAAAGCTTCTCTCCAATTTGTGATGGAAGATATTTCCTTGCCTCACTTAGTCATCCGGTTATCAATGACAATCCCTTTGCAGAACCCTCAAAGATCGACTTTCAAACTGGGAAACGTAGAGTAAGCTTTATCCCAGTGAAGTGAATGGACATGTCAGAGAGTAGTTTCTTCCAGTGCTTGTTTCTGTTTTTTATTGGACGACATTTCACTTCTTGCCATAGTCTTCAATATGCTCTGAATATCAGTCTTTTTGTTTTACAAGAACAGTGTTCAAACTGTGCCTTAAAAGAAGAAAGTTAAAACTCTCTGTGTGGAATGAACATGGCACCAAGCAGTTTCTCAGAAAGCTTCTCTCTAGTTTTTATCTGACTATATTTGCTATTTCACCATAGGCCCAAATGTGATCCCAAATATCCCTTCGCAGATCCATCCACGAGGGAGCTTCCAAGCTGCATAATGTAAAGAAAGCTTCATCTATGTGAGATGAATAAACATAGCAAAAAGCAGATTCACAGAAAGCTTCTTTCCACTTTTTATCTGAAGATATTTCCTTCTTCACCATAGTCCTGAATGTGCTAGTGAAGGTCCATTCATGGATCCGTCCATGATAGTTTCCAAGTTGTGCAATATAAAGATAGCTTTATCTATGTGAGATGATTACAGATGTCACAGAGTAGTTTCCTAGAAACCTTCTTTCCAGTTTTTCTCTCAGGCTATTTCACTTTTGAATATTGGCATGAACATGCTCCTGATTATCACTTGGTACCTGTTTCTCCAAAAGGGTTTCCCCGACTCTGTATGAGAAGAAAGGTATAGTACTGTGACTGGAATGCACATGTCACAAAGCAGTTCCTCAGAAAGCTTCTCTCCAGTTTCGGCCTGATCATATTTCCCTTTTTAACCATAAGCCTCAAAGCGCTCCTGAAAATCCCATCACATGCTAAACATACACAGGGGTAGAAAGCTGCTCAATGAAGAGGGAGGCTTAACTGAGTGAGAGGAATTAAGACGACACAGAGCCATTTCACAGAAAGCTTCCTACTGGATTTTTTGGTGAGGATATTTCTTTCTCCATAATCTAAGGATCATTCCCAAATGTCCTTCCTCAGATTCCACAAAAACAGTGATTTCAAGCTCCTCAGTCAAAAGAATGATTTTACTCTATGAGACGAATACACGTCGCAAAACAGTTGCTCAGAACCTTTCTCTGCTAGTTACATCTGAGGACGCTTTCTTGCTAACCACAAGCCTCTGGGCATCAAAACTATCCCTTCACAGATTCTTCAAAGACAGAATTTTGAAACTGGGCAACGTAGAGTAAACATTAACTCTCTGCAATGAATAAATATGTCACAGAGCAGATTCTTGGAATGCTCCTTCCTCGATTTTATTTAAGTATATTTCACTATTCGCCATAGTCCTCAATGTGCTCCGAAATATCACTTTTTCAGTTTCACAGGAACAGTGTTCAAACGCTGCCTTGTGAGAAAACAGGTATAAATCCCTGAGTGGAATGCATATATCACAAAGTAGTTTTTCAGAAAACGTCTACTGAGTTTTATCTGAAGATATCTCCTCTTTCTCCCTTGGACTGAATGTGCTCCCCAATGTTCCTTTGAGGATCCATGTATGATGGAGTTTCCACACTGTGTAATATAAGAAAAGTTTTAACTATGTGATATTCTTAAGTACATGTAACACAAAGCAGATTCACAGAAATTTTCGTCCCAGTTTTTCTCTAAGTATATTTCCTTTTTAACCATAACCGTCCTTGTACTCCTGAATGACTTTTATAGCTTTTTCTCCAAAAGGGATTCCAGAATCCTCTAGAAGAAGAAAGGTGTATCTCTGTGAGTGGAGAGTACACATCACCAAGCAGCTCCTCAGAAATCTTCTCTTCAGTTTCTATCTAAAGACGTTTCCTTTCTCACCATAAGTCTCAAAGCACTCCTGAATATCCCTTTGCAGACAAAACAAAAACAGTGCTATGATATTGCTCAATGAAAAGAGAAGCTTAAATTTGTGAGCAGAATTCACGTGACACAGAGCAGTTTCACGGAAAGCTTCCTTCTGGTTTCTCTCAGAGGTTATTTCTTTTTCAGGATATTCTAAAGAGCATTTCCAAATGTCCTTTCTCAGATTCCACAGAAAGAGTGATTTCATACTGCTCTATAAAAAGAATGATTTACCTCTATGAGATGAAAACAATCATCACAAAGTAGTTTCTCAGAAAGCTTCTCTCCAGTTTCTATCTGAAGACGTTTCCTTTCTCACCATAAGCCTCAAAGCACTCCTGAATATCCCTTCAGAACCCTCAAAGACCACCTTTCAAACTGGGAAATGTAGAGTAAGATTTAACCCAGTGAAAAGAGTGGACATGTCAGAGAGCAGTTTCTTTGAGTACTTCTTTCTGTTTTTCATTGGACGACATTGCACTTTCTGCCATAGTCTTCAATGTGATCCGAATATCACTGTTTTGGTTTTACAGGAACAGTGTTCAAACTGTGCCTTATTAGAAGAGAGTTATAACCTCCTGAGTGGAATGCACACATAACCAAGTAGTTTCTCAGAAAGCTTCTCTCCAGTTTTTATCTGGCTATATTTCCTATTTCACCACAGGCCCGAAGGTGATTCCAAATATCCCCTTGCAGATCCATCCACGAGGTAGTTTCTGAGCTGTGTAATGTAAAGAAAGCTTCATCTCTGTTAGATGAATAATCATGGCAAAAGGCCGATTCACAGAAAGCTTCTTTGCGGTGTTTATCTGAAGATATTTCCTTTTTCACCCTAGTCATGAATGTGCTCCCAAAGGTCCCTTCGTTGATCCGTCCATGACAGTTTCCAGGCTGCATAATGTAAGTAAAGCTCTATCTATGTGAGATGATTACACATACCACTGAGTAGTTTCTAGAAAGCTTCTTTTCAGTTTTTCTCTGAAGCTATTTCCCTTTTCACCATCGACATGAACATACTCCCAAATATCACTTGGTGTCTGTTTCTCCAAAAGGGTTTCCCCGAAGCTATATGAGTAGAGAGGTATAACACTGTGACTGGAATGCAAACGTCACAAAGCAGTTCCTCAGAAAGCTTCTCTCCAGTTTCAGTCTGAACATATTTCCTTTTTCACCGTAAGCCTCAAAGTGCTCCCGAATATCCCATCACACGCTAAACATACACAGTGCTAGAAAACTGCTCAATGAAACAGAGGCTACCTGAGAGGAATTAGGATGACACAGAGCAGTTTCACAGAAAGCTTCCTTCTGGTTTCTCTCTGAGGTTATTTCTTTTCAGGATATTCTAAAGAGCATTTCCAAATGTTCTTCCTCAGATTCCACAAAAACAGTGACTTCAAGCTGCTTAATCCAAAGAATGGTTTAACTCTAGGATGTGAATACACACATAGCAAAGCAGTTGCTTAGAACGATTCTCTGCAGATTTCATCGGAAGACGTTTCCCACTCACCACAAGCCTCTGGGTGTCACTAAATATCCCTTCACAGATTCTTCAAAGACAGAGTTTCAAAACTGGGCAACATAGGGTAAGCATTAACTCTGTGAAGTGATGGCACATATCAGAGAGCAGATTCTTGGAACGCTTTTTCCTCGATTTTATATCACTATATTTCACTACTCGTCACAGTCCTCAATGCGTTTTGAAATATCACTTTTTCGTTTTCACCGGAACAGTGTTCAAACACTGCCATGTGAGAAAATCCATCCGTGATTGGAATGCATACATCACAAAGTAGTTTCTCAGAAAGCTTCACTCCAGTTTCTATCTGAAGACGTATTCTTTCTCACGATAA
>DAKLCV010001740.1:0-50000 GCA_030247045.1 Colobus guereza
AGAGAAGCTTAACTGTGTGAGCGGAATTCACGTGACACAGAGCAGTTTCACAGAAAGATACCTTCTGGTTTCTCTCTGAGGTATTTTTCAGGATATTCTAAAGAGCGTTTCCAAATGTCCTTTATCAGATTCCATAGAAACAGTGATTTCAAATTACTCAATCCAAAGAATGATTTAACCCTATGAGATGAATACAGACATCACAAAATAGCTGTGCAGAAAGAATCTCTACGATTTTTTATGGAAGACATTTCCTTGCTTGATAAAGGCCTCCAGTTTCGACTTCCTATCCCTTCACAGAAACCTCAAAGACGGACTTTCAAACTGGGAAATGTAGAGGAAGCTTCAACACTGTGAAAAGAATAACATGTCAGGGGACAGATTCTTTGAGTGCTTCTTTCTGTTTTTTATTGGGCGTCATTTCACTTTTTGCCACAGTCTTCAATGTGCTCCGAATATCACTCTTTTGGTTTTACAGGAACAGTGTTCAAACTGGGCCTTATGAGAAGAAAGTTATAATCCCCTAAGTGGAATGCACACATCACCAAGCAGTTTCTCAGAAAGCTTCTCGCCAGTTTTTATCTGACTATATTTTCTATTTCACCATTTGCCTGAATGTGATCACAAATATCCCATCACTCATCCATCCACGAGGGAGTTTCCAAGCTGCATAATGTAAAGAAAGCTTCATCTATGTGAGATGAATAAACATAACAAAAAGTAGATTCACAGAAAGCTTCTTTCCAGTTTTTATCTGAAGATATTTCCCTTTTCACCATAGTCTAGAATGCGTGCCTGAAGGTCCTTTCATGGGTCCGTCCATGACAATTTCCAAGCTGTGTAATGTAAAGAAAGCTTTAGCCACGTGAGACGATTACACATGTGACAGAGTAGTTTCCTAGAAAGCATCTTTCCAGTTTTTTGTCTGAGGCTATTTCCCTTTTCACCATCGACATCAACATGCTCCCCAATATCACTTGGTACCTGTTTCTCCAAAAGGGTTTCCCCGACGCTGTATGAGAAGAGAGGTATTACACTGTGAGTGGAAAGCACACGTCAAAGAGCAGTGGCTCAGAAAACTTCTCTCCAGTTTCCGTCTGAGCATGTTTCCTCTTTCAACGTATGCCTCAGTGCTCCCGTATATCTCATCAAACGTTAAATATACACAGGGTGAGAAAACTGCTCTATGAAAAGAGAAGCTTAACTGAGCGAGGGGAATTAAGAAGACACAGAGCAGTTTCACAGAAAGCTTACTTCTGGATTTTACCTGAGGATATTTCTTTCCCCATATTCAATGTATCGTTCCCAAATGTTGTTCCTCAGATTCCACAATAACAGTGATTTCAAGCTCCTCAATCCAAAGAATGGTTTAACTCTAGGAGACGAATACACACATCGCAAAGCAGATGCCCAGAACGTTTCTCTGCAGGTTTCATCGGAAGACGTTTCCTCGCTCTCCATAAGCCTCCGGGCATCACTAAATATCCCTTCACAGATTCTTCAAAGACAGAGTTTCGAAACTGGACCACATAGATTAAGCATTAACTCTGTGAAATGAACGCACATATCGGAGAACAGATCCCTGGAACGCTTCTTCCTCGATTTTATTTCAGTATATTTCACTATTCGCCATAGTCCTCAATGCGTTCCGAAATATCACTTTTATGGTTTTCCAGCAACAGTGTAAAAATACTGCCTTGTGAGAAAAGAAGTATAAGTCCCTGAATGGAATGCATACATCACAAAGTAGTTTCTCAGAAAGCTTCTATCCAGGTTTTATCTGAAGATATCTCCTCTTTCACTGTATGCGGGAATGTACTCCCGAACGTCACTTCATGGATCTATGCGTGACGGAGAAACCAAATGATGTAATATAATTAACGTTTAACTATGTGAGACGAAGACGTATATTTAACACATAGCAGTTTCACAGAAATATTCTTTCCAGTTTTTGTCTCAGGATAATTCCTTTTTCACCATAGTTGTCGCTATACTCTCAAATATCTCTTGGTAGCTTTTTCTCCAAAAGGGATTCCGGAATTCTCTAGGAGAAGAAAGGTATATTTCTGTGAGTGGAATGCACACGTCACAAAGCAACCCCTCAGAAAGCTTCTCTCCAGTTTCTATCTGAAGACATTTCCTTTCTCACCGTAAGCCTCAAGGCCCTCAAGAATATCCCTTCTCAGACTAAAGAAATACAATGTTATCATACAGCTCAATGAAAAGAGAAGCTTAAATGTGCGAGTGGAATTCACGTGACACAGAGCAGTTTCACAGAAAGCTTCCTTCTCCTTTCTCTCTGAGGTTATTTCTGTTTTCAGGATATTCCTCAGGACATTTCCAAATGACCTATCTCAATTCTACAGAAGCATTGATTTCAAACTGCTCAATCCAAAGAATCATTTAACTCTCTGAAATGAATAGAAACATCATAAAAGAGTTGCATAGAAAGCTTCTCTACGACTTTCGATGGAAGACATTTCCTTGCCTCACAAAGGCCTCCGGTCGCCACTTTCTCTCCCTTCGCAGAAACCTCAAAGACCGACATTCAGTCTGGGAAATGTAGAGTAAGCTTTAACACTGTGAAAAGAATGGACATGTGAGAGAGCAGTTTTTTCAAGTGCTTCTTTCTGTTTTTTATTGGACGACATTTCACTTTTTGCCCTAGTCTTCAACGTGCTCCGAATATCACTCTTTTGGTGTTACAGGAATCGTGTTCTAACTGTGCCTTATGGGAAGAAAGTTATAATTCCCTGAGTGGAATGCACACATCACCAAGCAGTTTCTCGGAAAGCTTCTCTCCGGTTTTTATCTGACTATATTTCCTATTTCACCATAGGCCCGAATGTGATCCCTAATATCCCTTGGCGGATCCATCCACGAGGGAGTTTCCAAGCTGTGTAATGTGAAGAAAGCTTCATGTATGCGAGATGAATAAACAGCAGAAAGCAGATTCACAGAAAGCTCTTTCCTGTTTTTATCTGAAGATATTTCCTTTTTCACCATAGTCAAGAATGTGCTCTCGATGGTCCCTTCGTCGATCTGTCCATGACAGTTTTCAAGCTGCGTAATATAAAGAAAGCTCTATCTATGTGAATGATTACACATATCACAGTGTAGTTTCCTATAAATCTTCTTTCCAGTTTTTGTTTGAGGCTATTTCCCTTTTCACCATCGGCATCAACATGCTCCCGAATATCACCTGGTACCTGTTTCTCCAAAAGGGCTTCCCCGACGCTGTATGAGAAGAGAGGTATAACACTGTGACTGGAATGCATACATCATAAAGCAGTTCCTTGGAAAGCTTCTCTCCAGTTTCGGTCTGAACATATTTCCTTTTACACTGTAAGCCTCAAAGTGCTCCCGAATATCCCATCACACGCTAAACAGTCACAGGGCTAGAAAACTGCTCAACGAAAAGAGAGGCTTAACTGAGCGACAGGAATTAAGATGACACAGAGGAGTTTCAGAGAAAGCTTTCTTCTGGAATTTACCAAAGGATATTTCTTTCTCCGTATTCTAAGGATCGTTTCCAAATGCCCTTCCTCAGATGCCACAAAAACAGTTATTTCACACTGCTCAATCCAAAGAATGTTTTAACTCAAGGAGACGAATACACACATCAAAAAGCAGTGGCTCAGAACGTTTCTCTGCAGCTTTCTTTTTTTTTTTAATTTTTATTATTGTACTTTAAGTTCTAGGGTACATGTGCATAACGTGCAGGTTTGTTACATATGTATACTTGTGCCATGTTGGTGTGCTGCACCCATCAACTCGTCAGCACCCATCAATTCATCATTTATATCAGGTATAACTCCCCAATGCAATCCCTCCCCTCCCCTCCCCATGATAGGCCCCAGTGTGTGATGTTCCCTTCCCGAGTCCAAGTGATCTCATTGTTCAGTTCCCACCTATGAGTGAGAACATGCGGTGTTTGGTTTCTCTTCTTGTTATAGTTTGCTAAGAATGATGGTTTCCAGCTGCATCCATGTCCCTACAAAGGACGCAAACTCATCCTTTTTATGGCTGCATAGTATTCTATGGTGTATATGTGCCACATTTTCTTAATCCAGTCTGTCACAGATGGACATGTGGGTTGATTCAAGTGTTTGCTCTTGTGAATAGTGCCACAATAAACATATGTGTGCATGTGTCTTTGTAGTAGAATAATTTATAATCCTTTGGGTATATACCCAGTAGTGGGATGGCTGGGTCATACGGTACATCTAGTTCTAGATCCTTGAGGAATCGCCATACTGTTTTCCATAATGGTTGAACTAGTTTACAATCCCACCAACAGTGTAAAAGTGTTCCTATTTCTCCACATCCTCTCCAACACCTGTTGTTTCCTGATTTTTAATGATGGCCATTCTAACTGGTGTGAGATGGTATCTCATTGTGGTTTTGATTTGCATTTCTTTGATGGCGGTGATGATGAGCATTTTTCATGTGACTGTTGGCTGTATGAATGTCTTCTTTTGAGAAATGTCTGTTCATATCCTTTGCCCACTTTTTGATGGGGTTGTTTGTTTTTTCTTGTATATTTGTTTGAGTTGTTTGTAGAATCTGGATATTAGCCCTTTGTCAGATGAGTAGATTGCAAAAATTTTCTCCCATTCTGTAGGTTGCCTGTTCACTCTGATGGTAGTTTCTTTTGCTGTGCAGAAGCTCTTTAGTTTAATGAGATCCCATTTGTCAATTTTGGCTTTTGCTGCCGTTGCTTTTGGTGTTTTAGACATGAAGTCCTTGCCCATGCCTATGTCCTGAATGGTACTACCTAGATTTTCTTCTAGGGTATTTGTGGTATTAGGTCTAACATTTAAGTCTCTAATCCATCTTTAATTAATTTTCGTATAAGGAGTAAGGAAAGGATCCAGTTTCAGCTTTCTACTTATGGCTAGCCAATTTTCCCAGCACCATTTATTAAATAGGGAATCCTTTCCCCATTTCTTGTTTCCCTCAGGTTTGTCAAAGATCAGACGGCTGTAGATGTGTGGTATTATTTCTGAGGACTCTGTTCTGTTCCATTGGTCTATATTCCTGTTTTGGTACCAGTACCATGCTGTTTTGGTTACTGTAGACTTGTAGTATAATTTGAAGTCAGGTAGCGTGACGCCTCCAGCTTTGTCCTTTTGACTTAGGATTGTCTTGGCAATGCGGGCTCTTTTTTGGTTCCATATGAACTTTAAAGCAGTTTTTTCCAATTCTGTGAAGAAACTCATTGGTAGCTTGATGGGGATGGCATTGAATCTATAAATAACCTTGGGCAGTATGGCCATTTTCACGATATTGATTCTTCCTATCCATGAGCATGGAATCTTCTTCCATTTGTCTGTGTCCTCTTTGATTTCACTGAGCAGTGGCTTGTAGTTCTCCTTGAAGAGGTCCTTTACATCCCTTGTAAGTTGGATTCCTAGGTATTTTATTCTTTTTGAAGCAATTGTGAATGGAAGTTCATTCCTGATTTGGCTCTCTGCTTGTCTGTTACTGGTGTATAAGAATGCTTGTGATTTTTGCACATTAATTTTGTATCCTGAGACTTTGCTGAAGTTGCTTATCAGCTTAAGGAGATTTTGGGCTGAGACGATGGGGTTTTCTAAATATACAATCATGTCATCTGCAAACAGGGACAATTTGACTTCTTCTTTTCCTAACTGAATACCCTTGATTTCTTTCTCTTGCCTGATTGCCCTAGCCACAACTTCCAACACTATGTTGAATAGGAGTGGTGAGAGAGGGCATCCTTGTCTTGTGCCAGTTTTCAAAGGGATTTTTTCCAGTTTTTGCCCATTCAGTATGATATTAGCTGTGGTTTTGTCATAAATAGCTCTTATTATATTGAGGTACGTTCCATCAATACCGAATTTATTGAGTGTTTTTAGCATGAAGGCTGTTGAATTTTGTCAAAAGCCTTTTCTGCATCTATTGAGATAATCATGTGGTTCTTGTCTTTGGTTCTGTTTATATGCTGGATTATGTTGATTGATTTGCGAATGTTGAACCAGCCTTGCATCCCAGGGATGAAGCCCACTTGATCAGGGTGGATAAGCTTTTTGATGTGCTGCTGAATCCGGTTTGCCAATATTTTATTGAGGATTTTTGCATCGATGTTCATCAGGGATATTGGTCTAAAATTCTCTTTCTTTGTTGTGTCTCTGCCAGGCTTTGGTATCAGGATGATGTTGGCCTCATAAAATGAGTTAGGGAGGATTCCCTCTTTTTCTATTGATTGGAATAGTTTCAGAAGGAATGGTACCAGCTCCTCCTTGTACCTCTGGTAGAATTCAGCTGTGAATCCGTCTGTTCCTGGACTTTTTTTGGTGTGTAGGCTATTAATTGTTGCCTCAATTTCAGAGCCTGCTATTGGTCTATTCAGGGATTCAACTTCTTCCTGGTTTAGTCTTGGGAGAGTGTAAGTGTCCAGGAAAATATCCATTTCTTCTAAATTTTCTAGTTGATTTGCGTAGAGGTGTTTATAGTATTCTCTGATGGTAGTTTGTATTTCTGTGGGGTCGGTGGTGATATCCCCTTTATCATATTTTATTGCATCTATTTGATTCCTCTCTCTTTTCTTCTTTATTAGTCTTGCCAGCAGTCTGTCAATGTTGTTGATCTTTTCAAAAAACCAACTCCTGGATTCATTGATTTTTGGAGGGTTTTTGTGTTTCTATCTCCTTCAGTTCTGCTCTGATCTTAGTTATTTCTTGCCTTCTGCTAGCTTTCGAGTGTGTTTGCTCTTGCCTCTCTAGTTGTTTTAATTGTGATGTTATAGTGTCAATTTTAGATCTTTCCTGCTTTCTCTTGTGGGCATTTAGTGCTATAAATTTCCCTCGACACACTGCTTTAAATGTGTCCCAGAGATTCTGGTATGTTGTATCTTTGTTCTCATTGGTTTCAAAGAACATCTTTATTTCTGCTTTCATTTCGTTATGTACCCAGTAGTCATTCAGGAGCAGGTTGTTCAGTTTCCATGTAGTTGAGCGGTTTTGATTGAGTTTCTTAGTCTTGAGTTCTAGTTTGATTGCACTGTGGTCTGAGAGACAGTTTGTTATAATTTCTGTTCTTTTACATTTGCTGAGGAGTGCTTTACTTCCAATTATGTGGTCAATTTTGGAATAAGTGCGATGTGGTGCTGAGAAGAATGTATATTCTGTTGATTTGGGGTGGAGAGTTCTATTGATGTCTATTAGGTCCGCTTGGTGCAGAGATGAGTTCAATTCCTGGATATCCTTGTTAACTTTCTGTCTCGTTGATCTGTCTAATGTTGACAGTGGAGTGTTGAAGTCTCCCATTATTGTTGTATGGGAGTCTAAGTCTCTTTGTAAGTCTCCAAGGACTTGCTTTATGAATCTGGGTGCTCCTGTAATGGGTGCATATATATTTAGGATAGTTAGCTCTTCCTGTTGAATTGATCCCTTTACCATTATGTAATGGCCTTCTTTGTCTCTTTTGATCTTTGATGGTTTAAAGTCTATTTTATCAGAGACTAGGATTGCAACCCCTGCTTTTTTTTGTTCTCCATTTGCTTGGTAGATCTTCCTCCATCCCTTTATTTTGAGCCTTGTATGTCTCTGCATGTGAGATGGGTCTCCTGAATACAGCAGACTGATGGGTCTTGACGCTTGATCCAGTTTGCCAGTCTGTGTCTTTTAATTGGAGCATTTAGTCCATTAACATTTAAGGTTAATATTGTTATGTGTGAACTTGATCCTGCCATTATGATATTAACTGGTTATTTTGCTCATTAGTTGATTTACATTTTGGCTTGTTGTTGCAATGGCTGGTACCGGTTGTTCCTTTCCATGTTTAGGGCTTCCTTCAGGGTCTCTTGTAAGGCAGGCCTGGTGGTGACAAATCTCTAAGCATTTGCTTATCTGTAAAGGATTTTATTTCTCCTTCACTGATGAAACTTAGCTTGGCTGGATATGAAATTCTGGGTTGAAAATTCTTTTCTTTAAGAACGTTGAGTATTGGCCCCCACTCTCTTCTGGCTTGTAGAGTTTCTGCCGAGAGATCTGCTGTTAGTCTGATGGGCTTCCCTTTGTGGGTAACCCGACCTTTCTCTCTGGCTGGCCTTAAGATTTTTTCCTTCATTTCAACTTTGGTGAATCTGGCATTTATGTGTCTTGGAGTTGCCCTTCTGGAGGAGTATCTTTGTGGCATTCTCTGTATTTCCTGAATTTGAATGTTGGCCTGCACTACTAGGTTGGGGAAGTTCTCCTGGATGATATCTTGAAGAGTGTTTTCCAACTTGGTTCCATTCTCCCCCTCACTCTCAGGCACCCCAATCAGACGTAGATTTGGTCTTTTTACATAATCCCATACTTCTTGCAGGCTTTGTTCATTTCTTTTTCTTCTTTTTTCCTTTTGTTTCTCTTCTCACTTCATTTCATTCATTTGATCCTCAATCGCTGATACTCTTTCTTCCAGTTGATCGAGTCAGTTAATGAAGCTTGTGCATTTGTCACGTATTTCTCGTGTCATGGTTTTCATCTCTGTCATGTCGTTTATGACCTTCTCTGCATTAATTAGTCTAGCTGTCAATTCTTCCACTCTTTTTTCAAGATTTTTAGTTTCTTTGTGCTGGGTACGTAATTCCTCCTTTAGCTCTGAGAAGTTTGATGGACTGAAGCCTTCTTCTCTCTTCTCGTCAAAGTCATTCTCTGACCAGCTTTGATCCGTTGCTGGCGATGGGCTGCGCTCCTTTGTAGGGGGAGATGCGCTCTTATTTTTTGAATTCTCAGCTTTTCTGCCCTGCTTTTTCCCCATCTTTGTGGTTTTATCTGTCTCTGGTCTTTGATGATGGTGACGCACTGATGGGGTTTTGGTATAGGTGTCCTTCCTGTTTGATAGTTTTCCTTCTGCCAGTCAGAACCCTCAGCTATAGGTCTGTTGGAGATTGCTTGAGGTCCACTCCAGACCCTGTTTGCCTGGGTATCAGCAGCAGAGGTTGCAGAAGATAGAATATTGCTGAACAGCGAGTGTACCTGTCTGATTCTTACTTTGGAAGCTTCCTCTCAGGGGTGTACTCCACCCTGTGAGGTGTGGGGTGTCAGACTGCCCCTAGTGGGGGATGTCTCCCAGTTAGGCTACTCAGGGGTCAGGGACCCGCTTCAGTAGGCAGTCTGTCCCTTCTCAAATCTCAACCTCCGTGTTGGGAGATCCACTGCTCTCTTCAAAGTTGTCAGACAGAGTCTTTCGCGTCTGCACAGTTCTCTGCTGCTTCCCCTGTTATTTTTTTAGCTGAGCCCTGTCCCCAGAGGTGGAGTCTACAGAGACAGGCAGGCTTCCTTGAGCTGCTGTGAGCTCCACCCAGTTGGAGCTTCCCAGCAGCTTTGTTTACCTACTTAAGCCTCCGCAATGGCAGGCGCCCCTCCCCCAGCCTCGCTGCTGCCCTGCAGTTAGATCACCACAGACTGCTGTGTTAGCAAGGAGGGAGGCTCTGGGGGCATGGGACCCTCCCGTCCAGGCGTGGGGTATATTCTCCTGGTGTTCCCGTTAGCCTACAGTGCAGTATTGGGGTGGGAGTTACTCGATTTTCCAGGTGTTGTGTGTCTCAGTTCCCCTGGTTAGGAAAAGGGATTCACTTCCCCCTTGTGCTTCCCAGGTGAGGTGATGCCTCACCCTGTTTCAGCTCTCGCTGGTCGGGCTGCAACAGCTGAGCAGCACCGATTGTCTGACACTCACTAGTGAGATGACCCCAGTACCTCAGTTGAAAATGCAGAAATCACCGGTCTTCTGTGTCCTTCGCGCTGGGAGTTGGAGACTGGAGCTGTTCCTATTCCGCCATCTTGCTCTGCCCCTCCTCTCTGCAGCTTTCATTGGAAGCCATTTCATCGCACAGCACAAGCCTCCGGGCGTCACTAAATATCCCTTCACAGATTCTTCAAAGACAGGGTTTCAAAACTCGGCAACATAGAATAAGCATTAGCTTTGTGAAGTGAATGTACTTATCAGAGAGCAGATTCTTGGAACGATTCTTTCTCGATTTTATTTCAGTATATTTCACTACTGGCCATAGTCCTCAATGGGTTCCAAAATATCACTTTTTCAGTTTCACAGGAATGGCTTTCAAACACTGCCTTTTGAGAAAAGAGGAATAAATCCATGAGTGGAATGCATACACCAAAAGGAGTTTCTCAGAAAGCTTTTATCCAGTTTTTATCTGAAGTTACCTTCATTTTCACCGTATGCCTGAATGCGCTCCTGAATATCCCTTCATGGATCCGTTCATGACAGAGTTTCCAAACTGCAAATATAAGAAAAGTTTTAACTAGGCAAGATGAATAAGTATATCTAACACAAAGCAGTTTCACAGAAATCTTCTTTCCAGTTTTTGTCTGAGGATGTTTCCTTTTTCACCATATCCATCCCTATATTCCTGAATGTCTCTTGATAGCTTTTTCTCCAAAAAGGAATTCCGGAATCATCTATGATAAGAAGGGTGTATTTTTGTAAATGGAATGCACATGTCACAAGGCAGCTCCACAGAAAGCTGCTCTCCATTTTCTCTCTAAAGTTGTTTGCTTTCTCACCATAAGCCTTGAAATGCTCCAGAATATCCCATTGCAGACTAAACAAAAACAGTGTTATGTTACTGATCAATGAAAAGAGAAGATTAACTGTGTGAGTGGAATTTACATGACACAGAGTAGTTTCACAGAAAGCTTCCTGCTGGATTCTCTGTGAGATTATTTCATTTTCAGGGTATTCTAAAGAAGGTTTTCAAATGTTCTTCCTCACATTCCATAGAAGCAGTGATTTCAAACTGCTCAATCCAAAGAATGACTTAACTATCTCAGATGAACAAAAACATCACAAAAGAGTTGCCCAGAAAGCTTCTCTCCAATTTTCGATGGAAGATATTTCCTTGCCTCATTCAGTCCTCCCTTTACCACTGACAATCCCTTCGCAGAACCGTAAAAGACCAACTTTCAAACTGGGAAATGTAGAGAAAGCTTTAACCCAGTGAAAGAATGGACATGTCAGAGAGCAGTTTCTTTGAGTGCTTCTTTCTGTTTTTCATTGGAAGACATTACACTTTTTGCCATACTCTTCAATGTGCTCTGAATATCAGTCTTTTGGTTTCACAGGAACAGTGTTCAAACTGTGCCTTATGAGAAGAAAGTTATAACTCACTGAGTGGAATGCACACAACACCAAGCAGTTTCTCAGAAGGCTTCTCTCCAGTTTTTATCTGAGTTTACTTTCTATTTCACCATAGGCACAAATGTGATCTCAAATATCCCTTCGTGGATCCATCCACAAGGGAGTTTCGAAGCTGCGTAATGTAAAGAAAGTTTCATCTCTGTGAGATGAGTAAACATAGCAAAAACAGTTTCACATAAAGATTCTTTCCAATTTTTATCTGAAGATATTTCCTTCTTCACCATAGTCCTGAATGTGCTCCCGAAGGTCCCTTCGTGGATCCGTCCATGACAGTTTCTGAGCTTCGTAGTATAAAGAAAGCTTTATCTATCAGAGATGATTACACATATCACTGAGTAGTTTCCTAGAAAGCTTCTTTCCAGTTTTTGTGAGAGTCTATTTCCGTTTTCATCATCGGCATCAACATGCTCCCGAGTATCACTTGGTACCTGTTGTCCCAAAACGATTTCAACGATGCTGTATGAGACCAGAGGTATAACAGTGTGAGTGGAATGCACACGTCACAAAGCAGTTTCTCAGAAACCTTCTCTCCAGTTTTTATCTGCTGTTTTTGCTTTTTACCCATAGGCCTCAATGTGATCTAAAATATCCCTTCGTGAATCCATCCACGAGGGAGTTTCCAAGATGCGTAATGTAGAGAAAGCTTCATCTCTGTGAGATGAATAAACATAGCAAGAAGCAGATTCAGAGAAAGCTTCTTCCAGTTTTTATCTGAAGATATTTCCTTTTCACCATAGTCCTGAATGTCTCTTGATAGCTTTTTCTCCAAAAGGAATTCGGAATCATCTATGATAAGAAGGGTGTATTTTGTAAATGGAATGCACACGTCACAAAGCAGTTTCTCAGAAAGCTTCTCTCCAGTTTTTATCTGAAGATATTTCCTTTTCACCATAAGCCTTGAAATGCTCCAGAATATCCCATTGCAGACTAAACAAAAACAGTGTTATGTTACTGATCAATGAAAAGAGAAGATTAACTGTGAGTGGAATTTACATGACACAGAGTAGTTTCACAGAAAGCTTCCTGCTGGATTCTCTGTGAGATTATTTCATTTTCAGGGTATTCTAAAGAAGGTTTTCAAATGTTCTTCCTCACATTCCATAGAAAACAGTGATTTCAAACTGCTCAATCCAAAGAATGACTTAACTATCTCAGATGAACAAAAACATCACAAAAGAGTTGCCCAGAAAGCTTCTCTCCAATTTTCGATGGAAGATATTTCCTTGCCTCATTCAGTCCTCCCTTTACCACTGACAATCCTTCGCAGCGTAAAAGACCAACTTTCAAACTGGGAAATGTAGAGAAAGCTTTAACCCAGTGAAAGAATGGACATGTCAGAGAGCAGTTTCTTTGAGTGCTTCTTTCTGTTTTTCATTGGAAGACATTACACTTTTGCCATACTCTTCAATGTGCTCTGAATATCAGTCTTTTGGTTTCACAGGAACAGTGTTCAAACTGTGCCTTATGAGAAGAAAGTTATAACTCACTGAGTGGAATGCACACATCACAAAGCAGTTTCTCAGAAAGCTTCTCTCCAGTTTTTATCTGAGTTTACTTTCTATTTCACCATAGGCACAAATGTGATCTCAAATATCCCTTCGTGGATCCATCCACAAGGGAGTTTCGAAGCTGCGTAATGTAAAGAAAGTTTCATCTCTGTGAGATGAATAAACATAGCAAAAACAGTTTCACATAAAGATTCTTTCCAATTTTATCTGAAGATATTTCCTTCTTCACCATAGTCCTGAATGTGCTCCCGAAGGTCCCTTCGTGGATCCGTCCATGACAGTTTCTGAGCTTCGTAGTATAAAGAAAGCTTTATCTATCAGAGATGATTACACATATCACTGAGTAGTTTCCTAGAAAGCTTCTTTCCAGTTTTTATCTGAAGATATTTCCTTTTTCACCCTCAGCATCAACATGCTCCCGAGTATCACTTGGTACCTGTTGTCCCAAAACGATTTCAACGATGCTGTATGAGACCAGAGGTATAACAGTGTGAGTGGAATGCACACGTCACAAAGCAGTTTCTCAGAAACCTTCTCTCCAGTTTTTATCTGCTGTTTTTGCTTTTTACCCATAGGCCTCAATGTGATCTAAAATATCCCTTCGTGAATCCATCCACGAGGGAGTTTCCAAGATGCGTAATGTAGAGAAAGCTTCATCTCTGTGAGATGAATAAACATAGCAAGAAGCAGATTCAGAGAAAGCTTCTTTCCAGTTTTTATCTGAAGATATTTCCTTTTTCACCATAGTCCTGAATGTGCTCCCGAAAGTCCCTTCGTGGATCTGTCCATGACAGTTTCCAAGCTGCCTAATGTAAAGAAAGCTTTATCTACGTAGGGTGATTACAGATATCACAGAGTAGTTTCCCAGAAAGATTCTTTCCAGGTTTGTCTGAGGCTATTTCGCTTTTCACCCTCAGCATCAACATGCTCTCGAATATCACTTGGTACCTGTTTCTCCAAAAGGGTTTCCACGACGCTGTATGAGAAAAGAGGTATAACACTGTGACTGGAATGCACACATCACAAAGCAGTTCCTCGGAAAGCTTCTCTCCAGTTTTCCAGTTTCGATCTGATCATATTTCCTTTTTCACTGTAAGCATCAAAGTGCTCCCGAATATCCCATCACACGCTAAACATACACAGGGGTAGAAAAGTGCAAAATGAAAAGGGAGGCTTAACTGAGTGAGAGGAATTAACACGACGCAGAGCAGTTTCACAGACAGCTTCCTTCTGGATTTTACCTGGGGATATTTCTTTCTCCATAATCTAAGGATCGTTCCCAAATGTCCTTTCTCAAATTCCACAAAAACAGTGATTTCAAGCTGTTCAATCAAAAGAATGGTTGAACTCTATCAGACGAATACACACATCGCAAAGCAGGTGCTCAGAACGTTTCTCTGCTAGTTTCATCGGAAGATGCTTTCTTGCTAGCCAAAACCCTTCGGACATCAATAAGTATCCCTTCACAGATTCTACAAAGACGGAGTTTTCAAACTGGGCAACACAGAGTAAACATTAACCCTGTGCAATGAATGCACATATCAGAGAGCAGATTCTTGGAACGCTTCTTCCTTGAATTTATTTCAGTATATTTCACTATTCACCATAGTCATCAATGTGTTCTGAAATATCACTTTTTCGGTTTCAAAGGAACAGTGTTCCAATGCTGCCTTGTGAGAAAAGAGGTAAAATCCCCTGAGTGGAATGCATACATCACAAAGCAGTTTCTGAGAAAGCTTCTATCCAGTTTTTATCTTAACATATCTCCTCTTTTCCTGTAGGCCTGAATGTGCTCCCAAATGTCCCTTTGCATATCTGTGCATGACGGAGTTTCCAAACTGCGGAATATATTTAAAATTTTAAGTATGAGAGATGAATAAATACATCTAACACATAGCAGTTTTACAGAAATCTTTCCAGTTTTTGTCTGAGAATATTCCATTTTTCACCATTGTCTTCGCTATACTCCCAAATATCTCTTGGTAGCTTTTTATCCAAAAGGGATTCCTGATTCCTCTCGGAGAAGAAAGGTATATTTCTGTGAGTGGAATGCACACGTCACAAAGCAGCTCCACAGAAAACTTCTCTCCAGTTTCCATCTGAAGGCGTTTCCTTTCTCACCGTAAGCCTCAAAGCCCTCCATAGTATCCCCTCGCAGACTAAACAAAAACAGTGTTATGATACAGCTCAATGTAAAGAGAAGCTTAACTGTGTCAGTGGAATTCACGAGACACAGAGCAGTTACACAGAAAGCTTCCTTCTGGTTTCTGTCTGAGGTTATTCCTTTTTCAAGATGTTCTAAAGAGCCTTTCCACATGTCCTTTCTCTGATTCCACCAAAACAGTGATTTCAAAATGCTCAGTCCAAAGAATGATTTAACTCTATGAGATGAATAAAAGTGTTGCGCAGAAAGCTTCTCTCCGATTTTCGATGAAAGTCATTTTCTTGCCTCACACAGGCCTCCGGTCGCCACTTACTATCCCTTCACAGAAACCTGAAAGACCGACTTTCAAACTGGGAAATGTAGAGTAAGCTTTAACCCTGTGAAAAGAATGGGCATGTCAGAGAGCACTTTCTTCCAGTGCTTCTTTCTGTGTTTTATTGCACGACATTTCGCTTTTTGCCATAGTCTTCAATGTGCTCCGAATATCACTCTTTTGGTTTTACAGGAACAGTGTTCAAACTGTGCCTTATGAGAAGAAAGTTATAAATCCCTGAGTGGAATGCACACATCATCAAGCAGTTTCTCAGAAAGCTTCTCTCCAGTTTTTATCTGACTATATTTCCTCTTTCACCATAGGCCTGAATGTGATCCCAAATATCCCTTCGCAGATCCATCCACGAGGGAGTTTCCAAGCTGCGTAATGTAAAGAAAGCTTCATATATGTGAGATGAATAAACATAGCAAAAAGCAGATTCACAGAAAGCTTCCTTCCAGTTTTTATCTGAGGATATTTCTTTTTTAACCATAGTCCAGGGTGTGCTCCCCAAAGTCCCTTTGTGGATCCGTACATGACAGTTTTAAAGCTGCGTAATTTAAAGAAAGCTTTATCTATGTGAGATGATTACACATATCACAGAGTAGTTTCCTAGAAAGCTTCTTCCCAGTTTTTGTCTGAGGATATTTCCCTTTTCATCATCGGAATCAACATTCTCCAAAATATCACTTGGTACCTGTTTCTGCAAAAGGGTTTCCCCAATGCTGTATGAGAAGACAGGTATAACACAGTGACTGGAATGCATACGTCACAAAGCAGTTCCTCAGAAAGCTTCTCTCCAGTTTCAGTCTGAACATATTTCCTTTTTCACCGTTAGCCTCAAAGTGCTCCTGAATACCCCATCACACGCTAAACATACACAGGGCTACAAAATTGCTCAATGAAAAGAGAGGCTTATATGAGTGAGAGGAATTATGGCAACACAGAGCCGTTTCACAGAAAGCCTCCTTCTGTATTTTACTTGAGGATATTTCTTTCTTCATTTTCTAAGGATCGTTTCCAAATGTCCTTCCTCAGATTCCACAAAAACAGTGATTTCAAGCTGATCTATCAAAAGAATTGTTTGTCTCTATGAGATGAATACTCACATCACAAAGCAGTTGCTCAGAATGTTTCTGTGTAGGTTTCATCGGAGGACGTTTTCTCGCTCACCAGAAGCCTTCGTGCTTGTCTAAATATTCCTTCCAGATTATTCAAAGACAGAGTTTTGAAACTGGGCAACATGGAGTAAGCATTAACTCTGTGAAGTGAATGCACATATCAGAAAGCATATTCTTGGAACGCTTCTTCCTCGATTTTGTTTCAGTATATTTCACTACTCGCCATAGTCCTCAATGCATTCTGAAATATCACTTTTTCGGTTTCATAGGAACACTGTTCAAACACTGCCTTGTGAGAAAAGAGGTAAAACTCACTGAGTGGAATGCATAAATCACAAAGTGGTTTCTCCGATAGCTTCTATCCAGTTTTTATCTGAAGATATCTACTCTTTCACCGTTGGTCTCAATGTGCTCCGGAACTTCCCTTCAAGGACATGTGCGTGACCGAGTTTCCAAATGGCATAATATAGTTGAAGATTTAACTATATGAGATGAATGAATACATCTAACACAAAAAAGTTTCACAGAAATCTTCTTTCCAGTTTCTGTATGAGGATATTTCCTTTTTCACCATAGCCTTCCGTATACTCCCAAATATCTGTTTTGTAACTTTTTCTAGAAAAAATTTTCCAGAATCCTATAGGAGAAGAAAGGTATATTTCTGTGAGTGGAATGCTCACGTCACAAAGCAGCTCCTCAGAAAGCTTCTCTCCTGTATCTATCTGAAGACAGTTCCTTTCTCACCAAAAGTCTCAAAGTCTTCCAGAATATCCCTTCACTGACTAAAGGAAAACAGTATTATGATACAGCTAAATGAAAAGAGAAGCTTAACTGTGTGACCGGAATTCACATGACCCAGAGGAGTTTCACAGAAAGCTTCCTTCTGGTTTCTCTCCGAGGTTATTTCTTTTCAGGATATTCTAAAGAGCGTTTCCAAATGTCCTTTCTCAGATTCCACAGAAACATTGATTTCAAACTGCTCAATCCAAAGAATAACTTAACGCTGTGAGATGAATACAAACATCACAAAGAGTTGCTCAGAAGGCTTCTCTCCGATTTTCGATGGAAGACATTTCCTTGCCTCAAACAGGCTTTCGGGTGCCAATTACTATCCCTTCACAGAAACCTCAAAGACAAACCTTCAAACTGGGAAATGTAGAGTAAGCTTTAACCCTTTGAAAATAATGGACATGTCAGAGAGCAATTTATTCGAGTGCTTCTTTCTGTTTTTTATGGGATGACATTTCACTTTTGCCATAGTCTTCAATGTGCTCCGAATATCACTCTTTTGGTTTTACAGGAACAGTGTTCAAACTGTGCCTTATGAGAAGAAAGTTATAACTCCCTGAGTGGAATGCACACATCACCAAGCAGTTTTTCAGAAAGCTTCTCTCCAGTTTTTATCTGACTTTATTTGCTATTTCACCATAGGCCCAAATGTGATCCCAAATATCCATTTGCGGATCAATCCACGAGGGAGTTTTCAAGCTGCGTAATGTAAAGAAAGCTTCATCTATGTGAGATGAATAAACAACGCAAAAAGCAGATTCACAGAAAGGTTCTTTAAAGTTATTTTCTGAGGATATTTCCTTTTTCACCATAGTCCTGAATGTGCTCCCAAAGGTCTCTTCTTGAATCCGACCATGACAGTTTCCAAGCTGAGTAATGCAAAGAAAGCTTTATCTATGTGAGATGATTACACATATCACAGAATAGTTTCCTAGAAAGCATCTTTCCAGTTTTTGTCTGAGGCTATTTCACTTTTAACCAATGGCATCAACATGCTCTTGAATATCACTTGGTACCAGTTTCTCCAAAAGGGTTTCCCCGACGATGTGTGAAAAGAAAGGTATAACACTGTGACTGGAACACACACTTCACAAAGAAGTTCCTCAGAAAGCTTCTCTCCAGTTTCGGTCTGAACATATTTCCTTTTTCTCCATTAGCATTAAAGTGCTCCCGAAGACCCCATCACATGCTAAACATACGCAGGGCTAGCAAACTGCTCAATGAAAAGAGAGGCTAATCTGAGTGAGAGGAATTAAGATGACACAGTGCAGTTTCACAGAAAGCTTCCTTCTGGATTTTACCTCAGGATATTTCTTTCTCCATATTCTAAGGATCGTTCCCAAATGTCCTTCCTCAGATTCCACAAGAACACTGTTTTCAAGATGCTCAATCCAAAGAATGGTTTAAGTCTATGAGACGAATACACACATTGCATAGCAGTTGCTCAGAACGTCTCTCTGCAGGTTTCATCGGAAGGCATTTCCTCGCTCACCACAAACCTCCAGGCATCACTAAATATCCCTTCACAGATTTTTCAAAGACACAGTTTCAAAACTGGACAACATAGAGTAAGCATTAACTCTGTGAAGTGAATGCACATATCAGATAGCATATTCTTGGTACGCTGCTTCATCGATTTTATTTCAGTATGTTTCACTATTCGCCTTAGTCCTCAATGCTCCAAATATCACTTTTTCGGTTTCACAGGAACAGTGTTCAAACACTGCCTTGTGAGAAAAGAGGTAGAACTCCCTGAGTGGAATGCATATATCTCAAAGTACTTTCTCAGAAAGTTCTTATCAAGTTTTAATCTGAAGATATCTCCTCTTTCACCGTAGGCCTGAATGTGCTCCTGAATGTCCCTTCGCAGATCTGTGCGTGACAGAGTTTCCAAACTCAGTAATATAATTAAAGTTTTAACTATGCAAGATGAATAAATATATGTAACAAAAAGCAATTTCACAGAAATCTTCTTTTCAGTTTTTGTCTGAGGATATTTCCTTTTTCACCACAGCCCTCCTTATACTACCGAATATCTCTTGGTAGCTTTCCTCCAAAAGGGATTCCGGAATCCTCTAGGAGAAGAAAGGTATATTTCTGTGAGTGGAATGCCCATGTCACAAAGCAGCTCTTCAGAAAGCTTCTCTCCAGTTTCTACCTGAAGACGTTTCCTTTCTCACTGTAATCCTCAAAGACCTCCAGATTATCCCTTTGCAGACTAAACAAAAACAGTGTTATGATACAACTCAATGAAAAGAGAAGCTTAACTTTGTGAGCGGAATTCACGTGACACAGAGCAGTTTCACATAAAGCTTCCTTCTGGTTTCTCTCTGAGGTTATTGCTTTTTCAGGATATTCTAAAGAGTGTTTCCAAATGTCCTTTCTCAGGTTCCACAGAAAGAGTGATTTCAAACTGCTAAATCCAAACAATGATTTAACTCTATGAGATGAATACAAACATCACAAAATGGTTGTGAAGAAAGCTTCTCTCCGATTTTCAATGAAAGATATTTCCTTGCCTCACACAGGCCTCCGGACACCACTGACTATCCCTTCGCAGAACCCTCAAAGACTGACTTTCAAAGTGGGAAATGTCGAGTAAGCTTTAACCTGTAAAAAGAATGGATATATCAGAGAGCAGTTTCTTCGAGTGCTTCTTTCTATTTTTTATTGGGCGACATTTCACCTTTTATCATAGTCTTCACTGTGCTCTGAATATCACTCTTTTGGGTTTACGGAAACAGTGTTCTAACTGTACCTTATGGGAAGAAAATTATAATTCCCTGAATGGAATGCCCACATCACCAAGCAGATTCTCAGAAAACTTCTCTCCAGTTTTTATCTGACTGTATTTCCTATTTCACCAGAGGCCCTAATGTGATTGCAAATATCGTTTCGCGGATCCATCCATGAGGGAGTTTCCAAGATGCATAATGTAAAGAAAGCTTCATCTATGTGAGATGAATACACATAGCAAAAAGCAGATTCACAGAAACCTTCTTTAAAGTTTTTATTTGAAGATATTTCCTGTTTAACCATAGTCCAGAATGTGCTCACGAAGGTTCCTTTGTGGATCCGTCCATGACAGTTTCCAAGCTGTGTAATATAAAGAAAGCTTTATCTGTGTGAGATGATTACACATATCACAGAGTAGTTTCCTAGAAAGCTTCTTTCCCTTTTTTCTGAGGCTATTTCACTTTTCACTGTTGGCATCAACATACTCCCAAATATCACTTGGGACCTGCTTCTCCAAAAGGGTTTCCCAGATGCTGTATGAGAAGAGAGGTATAACACTGTGACTGGAATGCACATGTCACAAAGCAGTTCCTCAGAAACATTCTCTCCAGTTTGGTTTGAACATATTTCCTTTTTAACCATAAACTTCAAAATGCTCCCAAATATCCCATCACTCTCTAAACATACACAGAGTTAGAAATCTGCTCAATGAAATGAGAGGCTTAACTGAGCGAGAGGAATTAAGACGACACAGAGCAGTTTCACAGAATGTTTCCTCTTGGATTTTACCTGAGGATATTTCTTTCTCCACATTCTAAGGATCGTACCCAAATGTCCTTCCTCTGATATCACAAAAACAGTGATTTGAAGCTGCTCAATCCAAATAATTGTATAACATTATGAGACGAATACACACATTGCAAAGCAGCTGCTCAGAAAGTTTCTCTGCAGGATTCAATGGAAGACGTTTCCTTATTCACTCGAGCCTCCGGGCATCACTAAATATCCCTTCACAGATTCTTCAAAGACAGAGATTCAAAACTGGGCAACATAGAGTAAGCATTAACTCTGTGAAGTGAATGCACATATCAGAGAGCAGATTCTTGGAACGCTTCTTCCTCAATTTTATTTCAGTATATTTCACTATTTGCCATAGTCCTCAATGTGCCCTGAAATATCACTTTTTGGTTTCACAGGAACAGTGTTCAAACACTGCCTTGTGAGAAAAGAGGTATAACTCCCTGAGTGGAATGCATACATCACAAAGTAGTTTCTCAGAAAGCTTCTATCCAGTTTTTATCTGAAGATATCTCCTCTTTCACCATAGGCCTGAATGTGCTCCCGAATGTCTTTGTGGATCCGTTCATGATGGAGTTTCCAAACTGCATAATATAAGAAAAGTTTTAACTATACAAGATGAATAAGTATATCTAACACAAAGCAGTTTCACAGAAATCTTCTTTCCAGTTTTTGTCTGAGGATATTTCCTTTTTCACCATAGTCATCATTATACCCCTGAATATCTCTTGGTAGCTTTTTCTCCAAACGGGATTCCGGAATACTCTAGGAAAATAAAGGTATATTTCTGTGAGTGGAATGCACACGTCACAGAGCAGCTCCTCAGAAATTTTCTGTCCAGTTTCTATCTGAGGTCGTTACCTATCTCACCGTAAACCTCAATGCACTCCTGGATATCCCTTCACAGACTAAACAAAAAAAGTGTTATGATACAGCTCAATGAAAAGAGAAGCTTAATTGTGTGAGTGGAATTCACGTGACACAGAGAAGTTTCACAGAAAGCTTTTCTCTGGTTTCTCTCTGAGGTTATTTTTTACAGTATATTCTAAAGAGTGTTTCCAAATGTCCTTTCTCAGATTCCCCAGAAAGAGTGATTTCAAACTCCTCAATACAAAGAATGATTTAACGCTATGAGATGAATAAAAACATCACAAAATAGTTGCTCATAAACTTGTCTACGATTTTTGATGGAAGACATTTCCTTGCCTCAAACAGGCCTCCGGGTACCACTTACTGTCCCTTTGCAGAACCCTCAAAGACCGACTTTCAATCTGGGAAATGTAGAGTAAGCTTTAACCCTGTGAAAATAATGGACATGTCAGAGAGCAGTTTATTCGAGTGCTTCTTTCTGTTTTTTATTGGATGACATTTCACTTCTTCTCATAGTCTTCAATGTTTTCCGAATATCACTCTTTTGGTTTTGCAATAACAGTGTTTAAACTGTGCCTTATGAGAAGAAAGTTATAAATCCCTGAGTGGAATGCACACATTACCAAGCAGTTTCTCAGATACCTTCTCTCCAGTTTCGGTCTGAACATATTTCCTTTTCACGATAGGCCCAAATTTGATCCCAAATATCCATTCACGGATCAATCCACGAGGGAGTTTTCAAGCTGCATAATGTAAAGAAAGCTTCATCTATGTGAGATGAATAAACATAGCAAGAAGTAGATTCACAGAAAGCTTCTTTAAAATTTTTATCTGAAGATATTTCCTTTTCATCATAGTCCTCCATATGCTCCCAAAGCTCTCATCGTGGATCCGTCCATGATAGTTTCCAAGCTGCGTAATGCAAAGAAAGCTTCATCTATATGAGATGATTACACATATCACAGAACAGTTTCCTAGAAAGCATCTTTCGTGTTTTTGTCTCAGGTTACTTCCCTTTTCACCAATGGCATCAACATGCTCCCGAATATCACTTGGTACCTGTTTCTTCAAAAGTGTTTCCCCGACACTGTATGAGAAGAGATGTAAAACACTGTGACGGGAATGCACACATCATAAAGCAGTTCCTAGGAAAGATTCTCTCCAGTTTCGGTCTGAACATATTTCCTTTTTCACCGTTAGCCTCAAAGGGCTCCCGAATATCCCATCACATGCTAAAGATACACAGGGTTAGAAAACTGCTCAATGAAATGTGAGGTTTAACTGAGCGAGAGGAATTAAGATGACACAGAGCAGATTCACAGAAAGATTCCTTCTGGATTTTACCTGAGGATATTTCTTTCCCCATATTCTAAGGATCATTCCCAAATGTCCTTCCTCAGATTCCACAAAAACAGTGATTTCAAGCTGCTCAATACAAAGAATGGTTTATCTCTATGAGACTAATACACACATCACAAAGTAGTTGCTCAGAACGTTTCTGTGCAGGTTTCATCGGAACACGTTTCCTCGCTCACCATAAGCCTCCGGGTGTCACTAAATATCCCTTCACAGATTCTTCAAAGACAGAGTTTTGAAACTGGGCAACATAGAGTCAGCATTACCTCTGTGAAGTGAATGCATATATCAGAGAGAAGATTCTTGGAACCCTTCTTCCTCGATTTTATTTCAGTATATTTCACTATTCGCCATAGTCCTCAATGCGTACCGAAATATCACTCTTTTGGTTTCACAGGAACAGTGTTCAAACACTGCCTTGTGGGAAAAGAGGTATAACTCCCTGAGTGGAATGCATTCATCACAATGTAGTTTCTCAGAAAGCTTCTATCCAGTTTTTATCTGAAGATATCTCCACTTTCACCAGAGGCCTGAATGTGCTCCTGAACGTCCCTTTGAGAATCTGTGCATGACAGTGTTTCCAAACTGTAATAAAATTAAAGTTTGAAGTATGTGAGATGAATAAATATATCTAACACAAAGCAGTTTCACAGAAATTTTCCTTCCAGTTTTTCTCTGAGGTTATTTCCTTTTCACCATAGCCCTCCCTATATTCCCGAATATCTCTTGGTAGCTTTTTCTCCAAAAGGGATTACACGATCCTTTATGAGAAGAAAGGTGTACTTCTGTGAGTGGAATGCACATGTCAAAAGTGGCTCCTCAAAAAGCTTCTCTCCAGTTTCCATCTAAAGACGTTTGCTTTCTCACCATAAGCCTCAAAAGGTTCCAGAATATCCCTTCGCAGACTAAAAAACAGTGTATGATACTGCTCTGTGAAAAGAGAAGCTTAACTGTGTGAGCAGAATTCACATGACACAGAGCAGCTTCACAGAAAGCTTCCTTCTGGTTTCTCTCTGAGGTTATTTCTTTTTCAGGATATTCTAAAGAGCGTTTCCAAATGTCCTTTCTCAGATTCCACAGAAACAGTGATTTCAAACTGCTCAATCCAAAGAATGATTTAACTCTATGAGATGAATACAAACATCACAAAAGAGGTGCACAGAAAGCTTCTCTTCGATTTACGATGCAAGACATTTCCTTTCTTCACACAGGCCTACAGGTCTCCACTTACTATCCCTTCACAGAACACCCAAAGACCGACTTTCAGAGAGTAAGCTTTAATCCTGTGAAAAGAATGGACATGTCAGAGAACAGTTTCTTCGAGTGCTTCTTTATGTTTTTATTGGACGATATTTCACTTTTGTCATAGTCTTCAATGTACTCCGAATATCACTATTTTGGTTTTACAGGAATAGTGCTCAAACTGTGCCTTAAGATAAGAAAGTTATAACTCCCTGAGTGGAATGCATACATCACCAAGCAGTTTCTGAGAAAACTTCTCTCCAGTTTTTATCTGACTATATATGCTATATCGCCATAGGCCCGAATGTGATCCCAAATATCCCTTTGCAGATCCATCCACGAGGGAATTTCCAAGATGTGAAATGTAAAAAAAAGCTTCCTCTATGTGATATGAATAAACAAAGCAAAGCAGATTCACAGAAAGCTTCTTTCCAGTTTGTATCTGAAAATATTTCCTTTTTCACCATAGTCCAGAATGTGCTCCTGAAGGTCCCTTCGTGGATCTGTCCATTACAGTTTTCAAGCTGCATAATGTAAAGAAAGCTTTATCTATGTGAGATGATTACACATATCACAGAGTAGTTTCCTAGAAAGTGTCTTTCCAGTGTTTTGTCTGAGGCTATTTTCCTTGTCACCATCGACATCAACATGCTCCCGAATATCACTTGGTACCTGTTTCTCCAAAAGGGTTTCCCTGACGCTGTATGAGAAGAGAGGTATACCACTGTGACAGGAAAGGACACGTCACAAATCAGTTCATCGGAAAGCTTCTCTCCAGTTTTGCTCTGAACATATATACTTTTTCACCATTTGTCTCAAAGTGCTCCCGAATATCCCATCACATGCTAAACATTCAAAGGGCTAGAAAGCTGCTCAATGAAAAGAGAGGCTTATGTGAGTGAGAGGAATTAAGATGACACTGAGCAGTTTCACAGAAAGCTTCCTTCTGTATTTTACCTGAGGATATTTCTTTCTCCATATTCTAAGGATCATTCCCAAATGTCCTTCCTCAGATGCCACAAAAACAGTGTTTTCAGGTTTAACTCTATGAGATGAATACACACATCCAAAGCAGTTGCTAAGAATGTTTCTCTGCAGGTTTCATCGAAACCCATTTCTCGCTCAGCACTAGCCTCTGGGCATCACTAAATACCCCTTCACAGATTCTTCGAAACAGAGTTTCGAAACTGGGCAACATAGAGAAAGCATTAACTCTGTGAAGTGAATGCACATTTCAGAGAGCAGATTCTTGGAACATTCTTCCTCGATCTTATTTCAGTATATTTCACTATTCGCCATAGTCCTCAATGCGTTCTGAAATATCACTTTTTCGGTTTCACAGGAACGGTGTTCAAACACTGTCTTGTAAGAAAAGAGGTATAACTCCCTGAGTGGAATGCATACATCGCAAAGCAGTTTCTCAGAAAGCTTGTATCCAGTTGTTATCTGAAGATATCTCCTCTTTCACCGTAGGCCTGAATGTGCTCCTGAAAGGACCTTCATGGATCTGTGCATGAAGGAGTTTCCAAACTGTGTAATATGATCAGAGTTTTAACTATGCGAGATGAATGAATATATTTAACACAAAGCAGTTTCACAGAAATCTTTCCAGTTTTTGTCTGATGATATTTCCTTTTTCACCATAGCCTTCCTTATGCTCCCGAATGTCTGTTTTGTAACTTTTTCTACAAAAGGGATTCCGGAATCCTCTGGGAGAAAGAAGGTATATTTTTATGAATGGAATGCACACGTCACAAAGCAGCTCATCCGAAAGCTTCTCTCCAGTTACCATCTGAAGACGTTTCCTTTCTCACCGTAAGCCTCAAAGCCCTCCAGAATATCCCGTAGCAGACTAAACAAAACAGTGTTATGATACAGCTCAATGAAAAGTGAAGCTTAACTGTATGAGTGGAATTCACATGATACAGAGCAGTTTCACAGAAAGCTTCCTTCTGGTTTCTCTCTGTGGTTGTTTCTTTTTCAGGATATTCTAAAAATCTTTTCCAAATGTCCTTTCTCACATTCCACAGAAACAGTAATTTCAAACTGCTCAATCCAAAGAATGATTTAACTCTATAAGATGAATAGAAACATCACAAAAGAGTTACGCAGGAGGCTTCTCTTCAATTTTTTATTTAAGACATTTCCTTGTCTCACACAGGCCTCCAGTTGCCACTTACTATCCCTTTGCAGAAACCTCAAAGACTGACTTGCAAACTGGGAAAGAAAGAGTAACCTTTAACCCTGTGAAAATAATGGACATGTCAGAGAGCGTTGTCTTCGAGTGCTTCTTTCTGTTTTTTATTGGACAAGATTTAACTTTTTGCCATAGACTTCAATGTCCTCCATATATCACTCTTTTGGTTTTACAGGAACAGTGTTCAAACTGTGCCTTATGAGAAGAAAGTTATAACACCCTGAGTGGAATGCACACGACACCAAGCAGCTTCTCAGATATCTTCTCTCCTGTTTTTATCTGACAATATTTGCTATTTCACGATAGGCCCAAATTTGATCCCAAATATCCATTCGCGGATCAATCCACAAGAGAGTTTTCAAGCTGCATAATGTAAGGAAAGCTTCATCTATGTGAGATGAATAAACATAGCAAAAAGCAGATTCACAGAAAGCTTCTTTAAGGTTTTTATCTGTAGATATTTCCTTTTTCACCATAGTCCTCAGTGTGCTCCGAATATGACTCTTTTGGTTTTACAGGAACAGTGTTCAAACTGTGCCTTATGAGGTGAAAGTTAACATTCACTGAGTGGAATGCACACATCACCAAGCAGTTTCTCAGAATGCTTCTGTCTAGTTTTTATCTGACTATATTTCCAATTTTCAATAGGCCCGAATGTGATCCCAAGTATCCCTATGCGGATCCATCCCAGAGGGAGTTTCCAAGCTGTGTAATGTAAAGAAAGCTTCATCTATGTGAGATGAATAAACATAGCAAAAAGCAGATTCACAGAAAGGTTCTTACCAGTTTTTATGTGATGATATTTCCTTTTTCACCGTAGTCTTGAATGTGCTCCCAAAGGTCCATTTGTGGATCTGTCCATGACAGTTTCCAGGATGCATAATGTAAAGAAAGGTTTATCTATGTGAGATGATTAGACATACCACTAAGTAGTTTCCTAGAAAGCTTCTTTCCAGTTTTTCTCTGAGGCTATTTTCCATTTCTCCATCGGCATGAACATGCTCTCGAATGTCACCTGGTACCTCTTTCTCCAAAAAGGTTTCCCTGATGGTGTATGAGAAGAGAGGTATAACACTGTGACAGGAATGCACACGTCACAAAACAGTTCCTCGGAAAGCTTCTCTCCAGTTTCGGTCTGAGCATGTTTCGTTTTTCACTGTAAGCCTCAAAGTGCTCCCGAATATCCCATCACACTCTAAACATAAACAGAGCTAAAACATGGCTCAATGAAAGGAGAGGCTTATCTGAGTGAGAGAAATTAAGACGACATAGAACAGTCTCACAGAAAGCTTCCTCTGGATTTTACCTGAGGATATTACTTTCTCCGTATTCTAAGGATCATCCTCAAATGTCCTTCCTCAGATTCCACAAAAACAGTGATTTCAAGCTGTTCAATGCAAAGAATGATTTAGCTCTAGGAGACGAATACACACATCACAAAGCAGTTGCTCAGAACGTTTCTCTGCAAGTTTCATCGGAACATGTTTCCTGGCTCACCACAAGCCTCTGGGTGTCACTAAATATCCCTTCACAGATTCTTCAAAGACAGAGTTTCGAAACTGGGCAACATAGAGTAACCATTTCCTCTGTGAATTGAATGCACATATCAGAGAGCAGGTTCCTGGAACGCTTCTTCCTGGATTTTATTTCAGTTTATTTCACTATTTGCCATAGTCCTCCATGCGTTCTGAAATATCACTTTTTCGATTTCACAGGAACAGTGTTCAAACACTGCCTTGTGGGAAAGGAAGTACAGCTCCCTGAGTGGAATACATACATCACAAAGTAGTTTCTCAGAAAACTTCTATCCAGTTTTTATCTGAAGATATCTCCTCTTTCACCGTAGGCCTGAATGTGCTGCCGAAAGTCCCTTCATGGATCAGTGCATGATGGAGTTTCCAAACTGTGTAATATAATAAAAGTTTTAACTATGCGAGATGAAATAATATATATACCACAAAGCAGTTTCACAGAAATTTTCTTTCCAGTTTTTGTCTGAGGATATTTCCTTTTTCACCATAATAGATGCTATATTCCCGAATATCTCTTGGTAGCTTTTTCTCTAAAAGGGATTCCAGAATCCTCTAGGAGAAGTAAGGTATATTTCTGTGAGTGTAATGCACACATCACAAAGCAGCTCCTCCGAAAGCTTCTCTCCAGTTTCTATCTGAAGATGTTTCCTTTCTCACCATAAACCTAAAAGCCCTCCAGAATATCCCTTTGCAGACTAAACCAAAGCAACGTTATGATACAGCTCAATGAAAAGAGAAGCTTAACTGTGTGAGTGGAATTCATGTCAAACAGTGCAGTTTCACAGAAAGCTTCCTTCTGTTTTTTCTCTGAGGTTATTTATTTTTCAGGATATTCTAAAGAGCATTTCCAAATGTCTTTCTCAGATTCCACAGAAACAGTGATTTCAAACTGCTCAATCAAAAGAATGATTCACCTCTATTAGATGAATACAAACATCACAAAAGAGTTGCAGAAAGCTTCTCTCCAGTTTCTATCTGAAGACGTTTCCTTTCTCACCATAAGCCTCAAAGTGCTCCAAATATCCCTTCACAGAACCCTCAAAGACTGACTTTCAAACTGCAAAATGTAGAGTAAGCTTTAACCCATTGAAAATAATGGACATGTCAGAGAGCAGTTTCTTCTAGTGCTTCTTTCTGTTTTTTATTGGATGACATTTCACTTTTTGCCATAGTCTTCAATGTGCTCCGAATATCACTCCTTTGGTTTTACAATAACCGTGCTCAAACTGTGTTTATGAGAAGAAAGTTATAACTCCTTGAGTGGAATGCTCACATCACCAAGCTTTTTCTCAGAAATCTTCTCTCCAGTTTTTATCTGACTCTATTTGCTCTTTCACCATTGGCCTGAATGTGCTCCCGAATATCCCTTCGTGGTTCCGTGTATGATGGAGTTTCCAAGCTGCTTAATATAAGAATAGTTTTAACTATGCAAGATAAAGAAATATACCTACCACAAAGTAGTTTCACAGAAATATTCTTTCCAGTATTTGTATGAGGATATTTCCTTTTTATCCATAGCTGTCCCTATACTCCTGAATATCACTTGGTAGCTTTTTCTCCAAAAGGCATTCCAGAAACCTCTAGGAGAAGAAAGGTATATTTCTGTGAGTGGAACGCACATGTCATAAAGTAGCTCCTGAAAATGCTTCTCTCCAATTTCTATCTAAAGACGTTTCCTTTCTCACCATAAGGCTCAAAGGGCTCCTGAATATCCCTTTGCAGACTAAACAAAAACAGTGTCATGATACTGTTCTATGAAAAGAGAAGCTTAACTGTGTGATCAGAATTCACATGACACAGAGCAATTTCACAGAAATTGAAACAAGAAACCTTCTGGTTTCTTTCTGAGGTTATTTCTGTTTCAGGATATTCTAACGAGCGTTTCCAAATGTCCTTTCTCAGATTCCACAGAAACAGTGATTTCAAACTGCTCAATCTAAAGAATCATTTAACGCTATGCGATGAACACAAACATCACAAAATAGTTGGGCAGAAAGATTCTCACCGATTTTTGATGGAAGACATATCCTTGCTCGACATAGGCCTCCGCTTGCCACTTACTATACCTTCGTAGAAACCTCAAAGACGGCTTTCAAACTGGGAAATGTAGAGGAAGCTTTAACCCTGTGAAAAGAATGGACATGTCAAAGACCAGTTTCCTCGAGTGCTTCTTTCTGTTTTTTATTGGAGGACATTTCACTTTTGCCATAGTCTTCAATGTGCTCCGAATATCACTCTTTTGGTTTTACAGGAACAGTGCTTAAGCTGTGCCTTATGAGAAGCAAGTTATAACTCCGTGAATGAAATGCACACATCACCATGCAATTTCTCAGAAAGCTTCTCTCTAGCTTTTCTCTGACTATATTTCCTATTTCACTATAGGCTGAAAAGGTGATGCCAAATATCCCTTTGCAGATCCATCCACGAGGGAGTTTCCAAGCTGTGTAATGTAAAGAAAGCTTCATCCATGTGAGATGATTAAACATATCAAAAATCAGATTCACAGAAAGCTTCTTTCCAGTTTTAATCTGAAGATATTTCTTTTCTGAGCATAGTCCAGAATGTGCTGGCGAAGGTCCCTTCGTGGATCCGTCCATGATAGTTTCCAAGCTGCATAATGTAAAGGAAGCTTTATTTATGTGAGATGATTACACATATCACAGAGTAGTTTCCTAGAAAGGTTCTTTCCAGTTTTTGTCTGAGGCTATTATCCTTTTCACCATCGGCATCCACATGATCCCGAATATCACTTGGTACCTGTTTCTCCAAAAGAGTTTCCCCAATGCTGTATGAGTAGAGAGGTACAACACTGAGAGTGGAATGCACTCGTCACAAAGCAGTTCCTCGAAAAATTTCTCTCCAGTTTCAGTCTGAACATATTTTCTTTTTCACCATTCACCTCAAAGTGCTCCCAAATATCCCATCACAAGGTAAATATACACAGGGCTAGAAAACTGCTCAATGAAAACTGAGGCTTATCTGAGTAAGAGGAATTAAGACGACACAGAGCATTTTCACAGAAAGCTTCCATCTGGATTTTACCTGAGGATATTTCTTTCTCCAAATTCTAAGGATCGTTCCCAAATGTTCTTCCTCAGATTCCACAAAAACAGTGATTTCAAGCTGCTCTACTGAAAGAACTGTTTATCTCTATGAGACGAATACACTCATCGCAAAGCAGTTGCTCAGAACGTTTCTCTGCAGGTTTCACCGGAAGACATTTCCTTTCTCACCATAAGCCTCAAAGTGCTCCAGAATATCCCTTCACAGATTCTTCAAAGACAGAGTTTCAAACTGGGAAATGTAGAGTAAGCTTTAACCCTGTGAAAAGAATGGACATGTCAGAGAGCAGTTTCTGAAAGCTTCTCTCCAGTTTTATCTGACTATATTTCCTATTTCACCATAGTCCTCAATGCGTTCCAAAATATCACTTTTCAGTTTCACAGGAACAGTGTTCAAACACTGCCTGTGAGAAAAGAGGTATAACTCTGAGTGGAATGCACACATCACCAAGCAGTTTCTCAGAAAGCTTCTATCCAGTTTTATCTGAAGATATCTCCTCTTTCACCATAGGCCTGAATGTGATCCCAAATATCCCTTCAGATCCATCCATGAGGAGTTTCCAAACTGCATAATATGATTAAAGATTTAACTACATGAGATGAGTAAATACATCTAACATGGAGAAGTTTCTCAGAAATATTCTTTCCAGTTTTTGTCTGAGGATATTTCCTTTTTCACCATAGTCATCGCTATACTCCCCAATATCTCTTGGTAGCTTTTTCTCCAAAAGTGATTGTGAAATCCTCCAGGAGAAAAAAAGGTATATTTCTGTGAGTGGAATGCACACGTCACAAAGCAGCTCCTCAGAAAGCTTCTCTCCAGTTTCTATCTGAAGACGTTTCCTTTCTCACCATAAGCCTCAAAGCCCTCCAGAATATCCCTTCACAGACTAAACAAAAACAGTGTTATGATACTGCTCAATGAAAAGAGAAGTTTAACTGTGTGAGTGGAATTCACGTGACACAGAGCAGTTTCACAGAAAGCTTCCTTCTGGTTTCTCTCTGAGGTTATTTCTTTTCAGGATATTCTAAAGAGCATTTCCAAATGTCCTTTCTCAGATTCCACAGAAACAGTGATTTCAAACTGCTCAATCCAAAGAATGATTTAATGCTATGGGATGAATACAAACATCACAAAAGAGTTGCACAGAAAGCTTCTCTCCGATTTTCAATGGAAGACATTTCCTTGCCTCACACAGGCCTCCGGTCGCCACTTACTATCCCTTAACAGAACCTCAAAGACCGACTTTCAAACTCGGAAATGTAGAGTAAGCTTTAACCCTGTGAGAAGAATTGACATGTCAGAGAGCAATTTCTTTGAGTGCTTCTTTCTCTTTTATTGGACGACATTTCTCTTTTTGCCGTAGTCTTTAATGTGCCCCGAATATCACTCTTTTGGTTTTACAGGAACAGTGTTCAAACTGTGCCTTATGAGAAGAAAGTTATAACTCCTGAGTGGAATGCACACATCACCAAGCAGTTTCTCAGAAAGCTTCTCTCCAGTTTTTATCTGACTATATTTCCTATTTCACCATAGGCCAGAATGTGATCCCAAATATCCCTTTGCAGATCCATCCATGAGAGAGTTTCCAAGCTGCGTAATGTAAAGAAAGCTTCATCTATGTGAGATGAATAAACATAGCAAAAAGCAGATTCACAGAAAGCTTCTTTCCAGTTTTTATCTGAAGATATTTCCTTTTTCACCATAGTCCTGAATGTGCTCCTGAAGGTCCTTCATGGATCCGTCCATGACAGTTTCCAAGCTGCGTAATGTAAAGAAAGCTTTATCTATGTGAGATGATTACACATAACACAGAGTAGTTTCCTAGAAAAATTCGTTCCAGTTTTTGTCTGAGGCTATTTCCATTTTCACCATCAGCATCAACATGCTCCGGAATATGACTTGCTACCTGTTTCTCCAAAAGGGTTTCCCCTATGCTGTATGAGAAGAGAGGTATAACATGGTGACTGGAATGCAAACGTCACAAAGCAGTTCCTTGGAAAACTTCTCTAAAGTTTCGGTCTGAACATATTTCCTTTTCCACCATTAGCCTCAATGTGTCCCCAAATATCACATCACATGCTAAACATACACAGTGCTAAAAACTGCTCAATGAAAACAGAGGCTTATCTGACTGAGAGGAATTAAGACGACACAAAGCAGTTTCACTGAAAGCTTCCTTCTGGATTTTACCTGTGGATATTTCTTTCTCCCTATTCTTAGGATCATTCCCAAACGTCCTTCCTCAGATGCCACAAAAACAGTTATTTCACACTGCTCAATCCAAGGAATGGTTTAAATCTAGCAGATGAATTCACACATCACAAAGCAGTTGCCCAGAACGTTTCTCTGCAGGTTTCATCGAAGACGTTTCCTTTCTCACCATAAGCCTCAAAGCCTCCAGAATATCCTTCACAGATTCTTCAAAGACAGAGTTTCGAAACTGGGCAACATAGAGTAAGCATTAACTCTGTGAAGTGAATGCACATATCAGAGAGCAGATTCTTGGAATGCTTCTTCCTCGATTTTATTTCAGTATATTTCACTATTCACCATAGTCCTCAATGTATTCCGAAATATCAGTTTTTCGGTTTCACAGGAACAGTGTTCAAACACTGCCTTGTGGGAAAAGAGGTATAACTCCCTGAGTGGAATGCATACATCACAAAGTAGTTTCTCAGAAAGCTTCTATCCAGTTTTATCTGAAGATATCTCCTCTTTCACCATAGGCCTGAATGTGCTCCTGAAGGTCCTTCATGGATCCATCCATGAGGAGTTTCAAACTGCATAATATAATTAAAGTTTTAACTATGTGAGATGAATAAATATATCTAACACAAAGCAGTTTCACAGAAATCTTCTTTCCAGTTTTTGTCTGAGGATATTTCCTTTTTCACCATAGCCTTCCCTATGCCCCCAAATATCTGTTTTGTAACTTTTTCTCCAAAAGAGATTCCGGAATTCTCTAGGAGAAGGAAGGTATATTTCTGTGAGTGGAATGCACACGTCACAAAGCAGCTCCTCAGAAAGCTTCTCTCCAGTTTCTATCTGAAGACGTTTCCTTTCTCACCATAAGCCTCAAAGCCCTCCAGAATATCCCTTCGCAGACTAAACAAAACAGTGTTATGATACAGCTCAATGAAAAAAGAAGCTTAACTGTGTGACTGGAATTCACGTGACACAGAGCACTTTCACAGAAAGATTCCTTCTGGTTTCTCTCTGAGGTTATTTCTTTTTCAGGATATTCTAAAGATCATTTCCAAATGTCCTTTCTCAGATTCCACAGAAACAGTGATTTCAAACTGCTCAATCCAAAGAATGATTTAACTCTATGAGATGAATACAAACATCACAAAAGAGTTACGCAGAAAGCTTCTCTCCGATTTTCGATGGAAGACATTTCCTTGCCTCACCCAGGCCTTTGGTTGTCAGTTAGTATCCCTTCTCAGAAACCTCAAAGACAGACTTTCAAACTGGGAAATGTAGAGTAGGGTTTAACCCTGTGAAAAGAATGGAAATGTCAGAGAATAGTTTCTTCGAGTGCTTCTTTCTGTTTTTTATTGGACGACATTTCACATTTTCCCATAGTCTTCAATGTGCTCCGAATATCACTCTTTTGATTTTAGAGGAACAGTGTTCAAACTGTGCCTTATGAGAAGAAAGTTATAACTCCCTGAGTGGAATGCACACATCACCAAGCAGTTTCTCAGAAAGCTTCTCTCCATTTTTTATATGACTATATTTCCTAAATCACCATAGGCCCGAATGTGATCCCAAATATCCCTTCATGGATCCATCCACGAGGGAGTTTCCAAGCTGCATAATGTAAAGAAAGCTTTATCTATGTGAGATCATTACACATATCACAGAGTAGTTTCCTAGAAAGCTTCTTTCCAGTTTTTGTCTGAGGCTATTTCCCTTTTCACCATCGGCATCAACATGCTCCCGAATATCACTTGGTACCTGTTTCTCCAAAAGGGTTTCCCTGATGCTGTATGAGAAGAGAGGTATAACACTCTGAGTGGAATGCACACGTCACAAAGCAGTTCCTCGGAAAGCTTCTCTCCAGTTTCGGTCTGAACATATTTCCTTTTCACCATAGCCTCAAAGTGCTCCCGATTATCCCATCACACGCTAAACATACACATGGTTAGAAAACTGCTCAATGAAATGAGAAGCTTAACTGAGAGGAATTAAGACAACACAGAGCAGTTTCACAGAAAGCTTCCTACTGGATTTTCCTGAGGATATTTCTTTCTCCATATTCTAAGGATCGTTCCCAAATATACTTCCTCAGATTCCACAAAAAAGTGATTTCAAGCTGCTCAATCAACAGAATGGTTTAACTATATGAGACAAATACACAGATCACAAAGCAGGTGCTCAGAACGTTTCTCTGCAGGTTTCATCAGAAGAGGTTTCCTCACTGATGACATGCCTCCAGGCATCACTAAATATCCCTTCACAGATTCTTCAAAGACAGAGTTTCGAAACTGGGCAACAAAGAGTAAGCATTAACGTTGTGAAGTGAATGCACATATCAGAGAGCAGATTCTTGAGTGCTTCTTTCTGTTTTTATTGGACGACATTTCACTTTTGCCATAGTCCTCAATGTGTTCTGAAATATCACTTTTTCGGTTTCACAGGAACAGTGTTAAAACGCTGCCTTGTGAGAAAAGAGGTATAACTCCCTGAGTGGAATGCATACATCACAAGTAGTTTCTCAGAAAGCTTCTATGCAGTTTTATCTGAAGATTTCTCCTCTTTCACCATAGGCCGAATGTGATCCCAAATATCCCTTCATGGATCCATCCATGAGGAGTTTCAAACTGCATAATAAAAGAAAAGTTTAACTATGAGATGAATAAATATATCTAACACAAAGCAGTTTCACAGAAATCTTCTTTCCAGTTTTATCTGAAGATATTTCCTTTTCACCATAGTCCCTATACTCCCGAATGTCTCTTGGTAGCTTTTCTCCAAAAGGGTTTCCTGATGCTGTATGAGAAGAGAGGTATAACACTGTGAGTGGAATGCACACATCACAAAGCAGCTCCTCAGAAAGTTTCTCTCCAGTTTCTATCTGAAGACGTTTCCTTTCTCACCATAAGCCTCAAAGCACTCCTGAATATCCCTTCGCAGAGTAAACAAAAACAGTGTTATGATACAGCTCAATGAAAAGAGGTTAACTGTGTGAACGGAATACACGTGACACAGAGCAGTTTCACAGAAAGCTTCCTTCTGGTTTCTCTCTGAGGTTATTTCTTTTTCAGGATATTCTAAAGAACGTTTCCAAATGTCCTTTCTCAGATTCCACAGAAACAGTGATTTCAAACTGCTCAATCCAAAGAATGATTTAACTCTATGAGATGAATACAAACATCACAAAAGAGTTGCACAGAAAGAATCTCTCTGATTTTTGATGGAAGACATTTCCTTGCTCGACACAGGCCTCCAGTTGCCACTTACTATCCCTTCACAGAACCTCAAAGACTGACTTTCAAACTGGGAAATGTAGAGTAAGCTTTAACCCTGTGAAAAGAATGGACATGTCAGAGAGCAGTTTCTTCGAGTGCTTCTTTCTGTTTTTATTGGACGACATTTCACTTTTGCCATAGTCTTCAATGTGCTCTGAAATATCACTTTTTGGTTTCACAGGAACAGTGTTCAAACTGTGCCTTATGAGAAGAAAGTTATAACTCTGAGTGGAATGCACACATCACAAAGCAGTTTCTCAGAAAGCTTCTCTCCAGTTTTTATCTGACTATATTTCCTATTTCACCATAGGCCTCAATGTGATCCCAAATATCCTTCAGATCCATCCATGAGAGAGTTTCCAAGCTGCATAATGTAAAGAAAGCTTCATCTATGTGAGATGAATAAACATAGCAAAAGCAGATTCACAGAAAGCTTCTTTCCAGTTTTTATCTGAAGATATTTCCTTTTCACCATAGTCCTGAATGTGCTCCTGAAGGTCCCTTCGTGGATCCGTCCATGACAGTTTCCAAGCTGCATAATGTAAAGAAAGCTTTATCTATGTGAGATGATTACACATATCACAGAGTAGTTTCCTAGAAAGCTTCTTTCCAGTTTTTGTCTGAGGCTATTTTGCTTTTCACCATCGGCATCAGCATGCTCCCGAATATCACTTGGTATCTGTTTCTCCAAAAGGTTTTCACCGACGCTGTAGGAGAAGAGAGGTATAACACTGTGACTGGAATGCACACGTCACAAAGCAGCTCCTTGGAAAGCTTCTCTTCAGTTTCAGTCTGATCATATTTCCTTTTTCACTGTAAGCCTCAAAGTGCTACCAAATATCCCATCACACGCTAAACTTACACAGGGCTAGAAAACTGCTCAATGAAACGGGAGGCTTAACTGAGCTAGAGGAATTAAGATGACACAGAGCAATTTCACAGAATGCTTTCTACTGGATTTTTCCTTAGGATATTTCTTTCTCCATAATCTAAGGATCGTTCCCAAATATCCCTCCTCAGATTCCACAAAAACAGTGATTTCAAGCTGCTCAGTCAAAAGAATGGTTTAACTCTATGAGATGAATACACATCACAAAGCAGTTTCTCAGAAAGCTTCTCTCCAGTTTCTATCTGAAGATTTCCTTTCTCACCACAAGCCTCAGCTTATCAATAACTATCCCTTCACAGATTCTTCAAAGACAGAATTATGAAACTGGGCAACATAGAGTAAACATTAACTCTGTGAAACGAATGCACATATCAGAGAGCAGATTCTTGGAACGCTTCTTCCTCGATTTTATTTCAGTATATTTCACTATTGCCATAGTCCTCAATGCTCTGAAATATCACTTTTTGGTTTCACAGGAACAGTGTTCAAACACTGCCTTGTGAGAAAAGAGGTATAACTCTGAGTGGAATGCATACATCACAAAGTAGTTTCTCAGAAAGCTTCTATCCAGTTTTATCTGAAGATATCTCCTTTCACCATAGGCCTGAATGTGCTCCCAATGTCCCTTCAGATCCATCCATGAGGAGTTTCAAGCTGCATAATGTAAAGAAAGCTTCATCTATGTGAGATGATTACATATCACAGAGTAGTTTCCTAGAAAGCTTCTTTCCAGTTTTATCTGAAGATATTTCCTTTTCACCATCGGCATCAACATGCTCCGAATATCACTTTTTGGTTTCACAGGAACAGTGTTCAAACACTGCCTTGTGAGAAAAGAGGTATAACTCTGAGTGGAATGCACGTCACAAAGCAGCTCCTCAGAAAGCTTCTCTCCAGTTTCTATCTGAAGATTTCCTTTCTCACCATAAGCCTCAAAGTGCTCCTGAATATCCTTCACAGATTCTTCAAAGACAGAGTTTGAAACTGGGCAACATAGAGTAAGCATTAACTCTGTGAAGTGAATGCACATCACAAAGCAGTTTCACAGAAAGCTTCCTTCTGGTTTCTCTCTGAGGTTATTTCTTTTCAGGATATTCTAAAGAGCATTTCCAAATGTCCTTTCTCAGATTCCACAGAAACAGTGATTTCAAACTGCTCAATCCAAAGAATGATTTAACTCTATGAGATGAATAAAACATCACAAAGAGTTTCAGAAAGCTTCTCCAGTTTTATCTGAGACATTTCCTTGCCTCACACAGGCCTCCGTCACCACTTACTATCCCTTCACAGATTCTTCAAAGACAGAGTTTCAAACTGGGAAATGTAGAGTAATATTTAACCCTGTGAAAAGAATGGACATGTCAGAGAGCAGTTTCTTCAGTGCTTCTTTCTGTTTTTTCTGACATTTCACTTTTGCCATAGTCTTCAATGTGCTCGAATATCACTCTTTTGGTTTTACAGGAACAGTGTTCAAACTGTGCCTTATGAGAAGAAAGTTATAACTCCTGAGTGGAATGCACACATCACCAAGCAGTTTCTCAGAAAGCTTCTTCCAGTTTTATCTGACTATATTTCCTCTTTCACCATAGGCCGAATGTGATCCCAAATATCCTTCACAGATTCTTCAAAGACAGAGTTTCAAACTGCATAATGTAAAGAATGCTTCATCTATGTGAGATGAATAAACATAGCAAAATGAGATTCACATAAATGTTCTTTCCAGTTTTTATTTGAAGATATTTCCTTTCTCATCATAGTAAAGAATGTGCCCCTGATGGTTCCTTTGTGGATCCGTCCATGACAGTTTCCAAAAGGATGTCACATATCACACACTAGTTTCCTTGAAAGCTTCTTTCCAGTTTTTGTCTGAGGCTATTTCTCTTTTCACCATCGGCATCAACATGCTCCCGAATATCACTTGGTACCTGTTTCTCCAAAAGGGTTTCCCCAATGCTGTATGAGAAGAGAGGTATAACACTGTGACTGGAATGCACATGTCACAAAGCAGTTCCTCGGAAAGCTTCTCTCCAGTTTCGGTCTGAACATATTTCCTTTTCACCTTTAGTCTCAAAGTGCTCCAGAATATGCCATGACACGCTAAATATACACAGGGTTAGAAAACTGCTCAATGAAAAGAGAGACTTATCTGAGTGAGAGGAATTAAGATGACACAGAGCAGTTTCACAGAAAGCTTCCTTCTGGATTTTACCTGAGGATATTTCTTTCTCCATATTCTAAGGATCGTTCCCAAATGTCCTTCCTCAGATTCCACAAAACAGTGATTTCAAGCTGCTCAATCCAAAGAATGGTTTAACTCTTTGAGACGAATACACACATGACAAAGCAGTTGCTAAGAAAGTTTCTCTGCACGTTTCATCAGAAGAAGTCATCTCACTCACCACAAGCCTCCAGGCATCAGTAAATATCCTTTCACAGATCCTTCAAAGACAGAGTTTTGAAACTAGGCAACATAGAGTAAGCATTAACTCTGTGAAGTGAATGCACATATCAGAGAGCAGATTCTTGGAACGCTTCTTCCTCGATTTTATTTCAGGATATTTCACTATTCACCATAGTCCTCAATGTCAACCGAACTATCACTTTTTCAGATTCACAGGTACAGTGTTCAAACACTACCTTGTGAGAAAAGAGGTATCACTCACTGAGTGGAATGCATAAATCCCAAACTAGTTTCTCAGAAAGCTTCTATCCAGTTTTTATCTGAAGATATCTCCTCTTTCACCATAGGCCTGAATGTGATCCCAAATATCCTTCACAGATTCTTCAAAGACAGAGTTTCAAACTGCGTAATATAATTAAAGTTTTAACTATGCGAGATGAATAAATATATCTAACACAAAGCAGTTTCACAGAAATCTTCTTTCCAGTTTTTGTCTGAGGATATTTCCTTTTCACCATAGTCATCGCTATACTCCCAAATATCTCTTGGTAGCTTTTTCTCCAAAAGGATTCCAGAATCCTCTAGGAGAAGAAAGGTATATTTCTGTGAGTGGAATGCACACGTCACAAAGCAGCTCCTCAGAAAGCTTCTCTCCAGTTTCTATCTGAAGACGTTTCCTTTCTCACCATAAGCCTCAAAGCCCTCCAGAATATCCCTTCATTTATGATTCAGCTGAATGAAAAGAGACACTTAACTGTGTGAGTGGAATTCACATGACACAGGGCAGTTTCACAGAAAGCTTCCTTCTGGTTTCTCTCTGAGGTTATTTCTTTTTCAGGATATTCTAAAGAGCATTTCCAAATGTCCTTTCTCAGATTCCACAGAAACAGTGATTTCAAACTGCTCAATCCAAAGAATGATTTAACTCTATGAGATGAATACAAACATCACAAAGAAGTTGCGCAGAAAGCTTCTTTCCAGTTTTATCTGAAGACGTTTCCTTTCTCACCATAAGCCTCAAAGCCCTCCAGAATATCCTTCACAGATTCTTCAAAGACAGAGTTTCAAACTGGGAAATGTAGAGTAAGCTTTAAACCTGTGAAAAGAATGGACATGTCAGAGAGCAGTTTTCTCCAGTGCTTCTTTCTGGGTTTTTATTGGACGACATTTCACTTTTTGCCATAGTCTTCAATGTGCTGCGAATATCACTCTTTTGGTTTTACAGGAACAGTGTTCAAACACTGCCTTGTGAGAAAAGAGGTATAACTCCTGAGTGGAATGCACATCACAAGCAGTTTCTCAGAAAGCTTCTCTCCAGTTTTATCTGAAGATATTTCCTTTTCACCATAGGCCTGAATGTGATCCCAAATATCCTTCACAGATCCATCCACAGTGATTTCAAGCTGCTCAATCCAAAGAATGTTTAACTCTATGAGATGAATAAACATAGCAAAAGCAGATTCACAGAAAGCTTCTTCCAGTTTTATCTGAAGATATTTCCTTTTCACCATAGTCCTGAATGTGCTCCAAATGTCCTTTCTCAGATTCCACAAAACAGTGATTTCAAACTGCTCAATGAAAAGAGAAGCTTAACTGTGAGTGAATGCACATATCACAGAGTAGTTTCCTAGAAAGCTTCTTTCCAGTTTTGTCTGAGGATATTTCTTTTCACCATCGGCATCAACATGCTCCGAATATCACTCTTTTGGTTTTACAGGAACAGTGTTCAAACTGTGCCTTATGAGAAGAGAGGTATAACACTGTGAGTGGAATGCACACGTCACAAAGCAGTTTCACAGAAAGCTTCTCCAGTTTTATCTGAAGATATTTCCTTTCTCACCATAAGCCTCAAAGTGCTCCTGAATATCCCATCACACGCTAAACATACACAGGGCTAGAAAACTGCTCAATGAAAAGAGAGCTTAACTGAGTGAGAGGAATTAAGATGACACAGAGCAGTTTCACAGAAAGCTTCCTTCTGGATTTTACCTGAGGATATTTCTTTCTCCATATTCTAAGGATCGTTCCCAAATGTCCTTCCTCAGATTCCACAAAACAGTGATTTCAAGCTGCTCAGGATATTTCCTTTTCACCATCGGCATCAACATGCTCCGAATATCACTTGGTACCTGTTTCTCCAAAAGGGATTCCAGAATCCTCTAGGAGAAGAAAGGTATATTTCTGTGAGTGGAATGCACATCACAAAGCAGTTCCTCAGAAAGCTTCTCCAGTTTCTATCTGAAGACGTTTCCTTTCTCACCATAAGCCTCAAAGCTCCAGAATATCCTTCAGACTAAACAAAACAGTGTTATGATACTGCTCAATGAAAAGAGAGCTTAACTGTGTGAGCAGAATTCACGTGACACAGAGCAGTTTCACAGAAAGCTTCCTTCTGGTTTCTCTCTGAGGTTATTTCTTTTCAGGATATTCTAAAGAGCATTTCCAAATGTCCTTTCTCAGATTCCACAAAACAGTGATTTCAAACTGCTCAATCCAAAGAATGATTTAACTCTATGAGATGAATACAAACATCACAAAGCAGTTCCTCAGAAAGCTTCTCTCCATTTTCGATGGAAGACATTTCCTTGCCTCACAGGCCTCTATTCACCACTTACTATCCCTTCACAGATTCTTCAAAGACAGAGTTTCAAACTGGGAAATGTAGAGTAAGCTTTAACCCTGTGAAAAGAATGGACATGTCAGAGAGCAGTTTCTTCAGTGCTTCTTTCTGTTTTTATTGGACGACATTTCACTTTTGCCATAGTCTTCAATGTGCTCGAATATCACTCTTTTGGTTTTACAGGAACAGTGTTCAAACTGTGCCTTATGAGAAGAAAGTTATAACTCTGAGTGGAATGCACACATCACCAAGCAGTTTCTCAGAAAGCTTCTCCAGTTTTATCTGACTATATTTCCTATTTCACCATAGGCCTGAATGTGATCCCAAATATCCCTTCACAGATCCATCCACGAGGAGTTTCAAGCTGTAATGTAAAGAAAGCTTCATCTATGTGAGATGAATAAACATAGCAAAAGCAGATTCACAGAAAGCTTCTTTCCAGTTTTATCTGAAGATATTTCCTTTTCACCATAGTCCTGAATGTGCTCCTGAATGTCCCTTCGTGGATCCGTCCATGACAGTTTCAAGCTGTAATGTAAAGAAAGCTTCATCTATGTGAGATGAATAAACATAGCAAAAGCAGATTCACAGAAAGCTTCTTTCCAGTTTTATCTGAAGATATTTCCTTTTCACCATAGGCCTGAATGTGCTCCTGAATGTCCCTTCGTGGATCCGTCCATGACAGTTTCAAGCTGTAATGTAAAGAAAGCTTTATCTATGTGAGATGATTACACATATCACAGAGTAGTTTCAGAAAGCTTCTTTCCAGTTTTTGTCTGAGGCTATTTCCTTTTCACCATCATCAACATGCTCCTGAATATCACTTGGTACCTGTTTCTCCAAAAGGGTTTCCTGACGCTGTATGAGAAGAGGTATAACACTGTGAGTGGAATGCACACGTCACAAAGCAGTTCCTCAGAAAGCTTCTCCAGTTTCGGTCTGAACATATTTCCTTTTCACCATAAGCCTCAAAGTGCTCCTGAATATCCCATCACACGCTAAACATACACAGGGCTAGAAAACTGCTCAATGAAAAGAGAGGCTTAACTGAGTGAGAGGAATTAAGATGACACAGAGCAGTTTCACAGAAAGCTTCCTTCTGGATTTTACCTGAGGATATTTCTTTCTCCATATTCTAAGGATCGTTCCCAAATGTCCTTCTCAGATTCCACAAAACAGTGATTTCAAACTGCTCAATCCAAAGAATGGTTTAACTCTATGAGATGAATACAAACATCACAAAGCAGTTTCTCAGAAAGCTTCTCTCCAGTTTCTATCTGAAGACGTTTCCTTTCTCACCATAAGCCTCAAAGTGCTCCTGAATATCCCTTCACAGATTCTTCAAAGACAGAGTTTCAAACTGGGAAATGTAGAGTAAGCTTTAACCCTGTGAAAAGAATGGACATGTCAGAGAGCAGTTTCTTCAGTGCTTCTTTCTGTTTTTATTGGACGACATTTCACTTTTGCCATAGTCTTCAATGTGCTCCGAATATCACTCTTTTGGTTTTACAGGAACAGTGTTCAAACTGTGCCTTATGAGAAGAAAGTTATAACTCCTGAGTGGAATGCACATCACCAAGCAGTTTCTCAGAAAGCTTCTCTCCAGTTTTATCTGACTATATTTCCTATTTCACCATAGGCCGAATGTGATCCCAAATATCCTTCAGATCCATCCACGAGGAGTTTCAAGCTGTGTAATGTAAAGAAAGCTTCATCTATGTGAGATGAATAAACATAGCAAAAGCAGATTCACAGAAAGCTTCTTTCCAGTTTTATCTGAAGATATTTCCTTTTCACCATAGTCCTGAATGTGCTCCTGAAGGTCCCTTCATGGATCCATCCATGACAGTTTCAAGCTGTAATGTAAAGAAAGCTTCATCTATGTGAGATGATTACATATCACAGAGTAGTTTCCTAGAAAGCTTCTTTCCAGTTTTTGTCTGAGGCTATTTCCTTTTCACCATCGGCATCAACATGCTCCCGAATATCACTTGGTACCTGTTTCTCCAAAAGGGTTTCCCCTGCTGTATGAGAAGAGAGGTATAACACTGTGACTGGAATGCACATGTCACAAAGCAGTTCCTCAGAAAGCTTCTCTCCAGTTTCGGTCTGAACATATTTCCTTTTCACCATAGCCTCAAAGTGCTCCGAATATCCCATCACACGCTAAACATACACAGGGTTAGAAAACTGCTCAATGAAAAGAGAGGCTTATCTGAGTGAGAGGAATTAAGATGACACAGAGCAGTTTCACAGAAAGCTTCCTTCTGGATTTTACCTGAGGATATTTCTTTCTCCATATTCTAAGGATCGTTCCCAAATGTCCTTCCTCAGATTCCACAAAACAGTGATTTCAAGCTGCTCAATCAAAGAATGGTTTAACTCTATGAGACGAATACACACATCACAAAGCAGTTGCTCAGAACGTTTCTCTGCAGGTTTCATCGGAAGACATTTCCTCACTCACCACAAGCCTCCAGGCATCACTAAATATCCTTCACAGATTCTTCAAAGACAGAGTTTCGAAACTGGGCAACATAGAGTAAGCATTAACTCTGTGAAGTGAATGCACATATCAGAGAGCAGATTCTTGGAACGCTTCTTCCTCGATTTTATTTCAGTATATTTCACTATTCACCATAGTCCTGAATGTGCTCCGAATATCACTCTTTTGGTTTTACAGGAACAGTGTTCAAACACTGCCTTGTGAGAAAAGAGGTATAACTCCTGAGTGGAATGCATACATCACAAAGTAGTTTCTCAGAAAGCTTCTATCCAGTTTTATCTGAAGATATCTCCTCTTTCACCATAGGCCTGAATGTGCTCCGAATGTCCCTTCAGATCTGTGCATGACGGAGTTTCCAAACTGCATAATATAATTAAAGTTTTAACTATGCGAGATGAATAATATATCTAACACAAAGCAGTTTCACAGAAATCTTCTTTCCAGTTTTTGTCTGAGGATATTTCCTTTTCACCATAGTCCTGAATGTGCTCCGAATATCACTTGGTACCTGTTTCTCCAAAAGGATTCCAGAATCCTCTAGGAGAAGAAAGGTATATTTCTGTGAGTGGAATGCACACGTCACAAAGCAGCTCCTCAGAAAGCTTCTCTCCAGTTTCTATCTGAAGACGTTTCCTTTCTCACCATAAGCCTCAAAGCCCTCCAGAATATCCCTTCAGACTAAACAAAACAGTGTTATGATACAGCTCAATGAAAAGAAGCTTAACTGTGTGAGTGGAATTCACGTGACACAGAGCAGTTTCACAGAAAGCTTCCTTCTGGTTTCTCTCTGAGGTTATTTCTTTTCAGGATATTCTAAAGAGCGTTTCCAAATGTCCTTTCTCAGATTCCACAGAAACAGTGATTTCAAACTGCTCAATCCAAAGAATGATTTAACTCTATGAGATGAATACAAACATCACAAAAGAGTTGCAGAAAGCTTCTCTCCAATTTTCGATGGAAGACATTTCCTTGCTCACACAGGCCTCCGGTTGCCACTTACTATCCCTTCACAGAACCTCAAAGACCGACTTTCAAACTGGGAAATGTAGAGTAAGCTTTAACCCTGTGAAAAGAATGGACATGTCAGAGAGCAGTTTCTTCGAGTGCTTCTTTCTGTTTTTTATTGGACGACATTTCACTTTTTGCCATAGTCTTCAATGTGCTCCGAATATCACTCTTTTGGTTTTACAGGAACAGTGTTCAAACTGTGCCTTATGAGAAGAAAGTTATAACTCCTGAGTGGAATGCACATCACAAGCAGTTTCTCAGAAAGCTTCTCTCCAGTTTTTATCTGACTATATTTCCTATTTCACCATAGGCCTGAATGTGATCCCAAATATCCTTCACAGATCCATCCACGAGGAGTTTCAAGCTGCGTAATGTAAAGAAAGCTTCATCTATGTGAGATGAATAAACATAGCAAAAGCAGATTCACAGAAAGCTTCTTTCCAGTTTTTATCTGAAGATATTTCCTTTTCACCATAGTCCTGAATGTGCTCCTGAAGGTCCCTTCGTGGATCCGTCCATGACAGTTTCAAGCTGTGTAATGTAAAGAAAGCTTTATCTATGTGAGATGATTACATATCACAGAGTAGTTTCCTAGAAAGCTTCTTTCCAGTTTTTGTCTGAGGCTATTTCCTTTTCACCATCGGCATCAACATGCTCCGAATATCACTTGGTACCTGTTTCTCCAAAAGGGTTTCCGATGCTGTATGAGAAGAGAGGTATAACACTGTGACTGGAATGCACATGTCACAAAGCAGTTCCTCGGAAAGCTTCTCTCCAGTTTTTATCTGAACATATTTCCTTTTTCACCGTTAGCCTCAAAGTGCTCCGAATATCCCATCACATGCTAAACATACACAGGGCTAGAAAACTGCTCAATGAAAAGAGAGGCTTAACTGAGTGAGAGGAATTAAGACGACACAGAGCAGTTTCACAGAAAGCTTCCTTCTGGATTTTACCTGAGGATATTTCTTTCTCCATATTCTAAGGATCGTTCCCAAATGTCCTTCCTCAGATTCCACAAAAACAGTGATTTCAAGCTGCTCAATCCAAAGAATGATTTAACTATGAGATGAATACAAACATCACAAAGTAGTTTCTCAGAAAGCTTCCTTCTGGATTTTACCTGAGGATATTTCTTTCTCCATATTCTAAGGATCGTTCCCAAATGTCCTTCCTCAGATTCCACAGAAACAGTGATTTCAAGCTGCTCAATCCAAAGAATGGTTTAACTCTATGAGACGAATACACACATCACAAAGCAGTTGCTCAGAAAGCTTCTTTCCAGTTTTTATCTGAAGATATTTCCTTTTCACCATCGGCATCAACATGCTCCGAATATCCCATCACATGCTAAACATACACAGGGCTAGAAAACTGCTCAATGAAAAGAAGCTTAACTGTGTGAGCAGAATTCACGTGACACAGAGCAGTTTCACAGAAAGCTTCCTTCTGGTTTCTCTGAGGTTATTTCTTTTCAGGATATTCTAAAGAGCGTTTCCAAATGTCCTTTCTCAGATTCCACAGAAACAGTGATTTCAAACTGCTCAATCAAAGAATGGTTTAACTCTATGAGATGAATACAAACATCACAAAAGAGTTGCAGAAAGCTTCTCTCCAGTTTCTATCTGAAGACGTTTCCTTTCTCACCATAAGCCTCAAAGCCTCCAGAATATCCTTCACAGATTCTTCAAAGACAGAGTTTCGAAACTGGGCAACATAGAGTAAGCATTAACTCTGTGAAGTGAATGCACATATCAGAGAGCAGATTCTTGGAACTTCTTCCTCGATTTTATTTCAGTATATTTCACTATTCACCATAGTCCTCAATGCTCCAAATATCACTTTTGGTTTCACAGGAACAGTGTTCAAACACTGCCTTGTGAGAAAAGAGGTATAACTCTGAGTGGAATGCATACATCACAAAGTAGTTTCTCAGAAAGCTTCTATCCAGTTTTATCTGAAGATATCTCCTCTTTCACCATAGGCCTGAATGTGCTCCCGAATGTCCTTGATTGCATGACGAGTTTCCAAACTGCATAATATAATTAAAGTTTTAACTATGAGATGAATAAATATATCTAACACAAAGCAGTTTCACAGAAATCTTCTTTCCAGTTTTGTCTGAGGATATTTCCTTTTCACCATAGTCCTCAATGCTCCAAATATCACTTGGTACCTGTTTCTCCAAAAGGGATTCCGAATCCTCTAGGAGAAGAAAGGTATATTTCTGAGTGGAATGCACACGTCACAAAGCAGCTCCTCAGAAAGCTTCTTCCAGTTTTATCTGAAGATATTTCCTTTTTCATAGCCTCAAAGCTCCTGAATATCCTTCACAGACTAAACAAAACAGTGTTATGATACAGCTCAATGAAAAGAGAAGCTTAACTGTGTGAGAATTCACGTGACACAGAGCAGTTTCACAGAAAGCTTCCTTCTGGTTTCTCTCTGAGGTTATTTCTTTTCAGGATATTCTAAGAGCATTTCCAAATGTCCTTTCTCAGATTCACAGAAACAGTGATTTCAAACTGCTCAATCAAAGAATGGTTTAACTCTATGAGATGAATACAAACATCACAAAGTAGTTTCTCAGAAAGCTTCTCTCCAGTTTTATCTGAAGATATTTCCTTTTCACCATAGCCTCAAAGCTCCTGAATATCCTTCACAGATTCTTCAAAGACAGAGTTTCAAACTGGGAAATGTAGAGTAAGCTTTAACCTGTGAAAAGAATGGACATGTCAGAGAGCAGTTTCTTCAGTGCTTCTTTCTGTTTTTATTGACGATATTTCCTTTTCACCATAGTCCTCAATGCTCCAAATATCACTTTTGGTTTCACAGGAACAGTGTTCAAACTGTGCCTTATGAGAAGAAAGTTATAACTCTGAGTGGAATGCACATCACAAAGCAGTTCCTCAAGCTTCTCTCCAGTTTTATCTGACTATATTTCCTATTTCACCATAGGCCTGAATGTGATCCCAAATATCCTTCACAGATTCTTCAAAGACAGAGTTTCAAACTGCAATGTAAAGAAAGCTTCATCTATGTGAGATGAATAAACATAGCAAAAGCAGATTCACAGAAAGCTTCTTTCAGTTTTATCTGAAGATATTTCCTTTTCACCATAGTCCTCAATGCTCCAAATATCACTTTTGGTTTCACAGGAACAGTGTTCAAAACTGCTCAATCCAAAGAATGATTTAACTCTATGAGATGAATACAAACATCACAAAGTAGTTTCTCAGAAAGCTTCTTTCAGTTTTTGTCTGAGGCTATTTCCTTTTCACCATCGGCATCAACATGCTCCGAATATCACTTGGTACCTGTTTCTCCAAAGGGTTTCCCCGGCTGTATGAGAAGAGGTATAACACTGTGAGTGGAATGCACATCACAAAGCAGTTCTCAGAAAGCTTCTCTCCAGTTTCGGTCTGAACATATTTCCTTTTTCATAGCCTCAAAGTGCTCCGAATATCCCATCACATGCTAAACATACACAGGGCTAGAAAACTGCTCAATGAAAGAGGCTTAACTGAGTGAGAGGAATTAAGATGACACAGAGCAGTTTCACAGAAAGCTTCCTTCTGGATTTTACCTGAGGATATTTCTTTCTCCATATTCTAAGGATCGTTCCCAAATGTCCTTCCTCAGATTCCACAAAACAGTGATTTCAAACTGCTCAATCAAAGAATGGTTTAACTCTATGAGACGAATACACACATCAAAGCAGTTTCTCAGAAAGCTTCTCTCCAGTTTCTATCTGAAGACGTTTCCTTTCTCACCATAAGCCTCAAAGCTCCTGAATATCCCTTCACAGATTCTTCAAAGACAGAGTTTCGAAACTGGGCAACATAGAGTAAGCATTAACTCTGTGAGTGAATGCACATATCAGAGAGCAGATTCTTGGAAGCTTCTTCCTCGATTTTATTTCAGTATATTTCACTATTCACCATAGTCCTCAATGCTCCAAATATCACTTTTGGTTTCACAGGAACAGTGTTCAAACTGTGCCTTATGAGAAGAAAGTTATAACTCCTGAGTGGAATGCATACATCACAAAGTAGTTTCTCAGAAAGCTTCTATCCAGTTTTATCTGAAGATATCTCCTCTTTCACCATAGGCCTGAATGTGCTCCCAAATCCCTTCAGATCTGTGCATGAGTTTCAAACTGCATAATATAAGAAAAGTTTTAACTATGAGATGAATAAATATATCTAACACAAAGCAGTTTCTCAGAAAGCTTCTTTCCA
>DAKLCV010001741.1:0-79371 GCA_030247045.1 Colobus guereza
TTCCGATCATTTCTAATCCAATAGATGCGCTCAGCATTCAGATTGCCTTTTCTCTCAAGCAGGATCTTTAAAGTCAGTGACAAGTTCCAGTCCTGAATCATGGCAAAATGCAGTAGTGAACTGCAGGGTTAATGACACCATATTCTGGAAGGATCTCTCTGAGACTGATTGGGTTCTGGCATCAGCCTCTGACTGAGAATCAGATCTTCCACAGGAGGAGTCAGATGAGGAGCAATCCTCTGCTCCCGATGGAGTTAGTTGTGATGAGTTGGGGAGATCTGGTTTTTCACACTGAAAATGGGCTTTTGCTGTGTCAAGCACAAAACTGACCCCAGAGACACACATAGTGCACCTCATAGAAGCTTTTAATAGTCTTTATTTCCTAAAGAATAGGACTATAGAACTATGAAGATGAGCTGGAAATGACACGTGACTTGCCAGCAGTCCAGAGTGTGATTTTTCTTTGTCTCTCAAGGGGAGGTGTCAGTTCTCCCTTCGGTTGTGAGAATCAGTTGGTTTGTTTGTAGGAAGGTTGCGGGAGAGACTTTTGAATCACAGCCTTCAGATGCCAGAAGGGCAGAGAGGATCCCACGCAGGCTAGTCAATCATGTGTGTGCATTTCTGTCCCTTCTAATCTCAGGAAGCTGAGAATGAAAGAACGTGAGCCAGCAGAAAAGGAGAAGCAGCTATCAGAGGCAGAGGAAAATGGGAAATCGGTTATGAAAAAAATAGACACCTACAAGTGAGTTCAGAAACGGAACCCCACCCTCTTGGGTGTTGTTTTTAACCTTTGTACAATGTTTAGACCTAGTAAATAGAGAAACAGAAACAAATGGTCAGAAGACATATCGGGAGAGAGAGAGAGTTCACAAAAGAGAAAACAAAGTACCTTAAGATTTACCAGTGACCAAAAGATGTGAAGTAGTAAAACATCTCCTGACCCCATTACCAGCTAGACTGTGTGGAAACTCAGTTCATACCAGCCACTCTAGGGGTGGTGTGAGTTGTCATCCTTAGGAAAGTGTGTTGTCGTAGAATTAACCACATCCTTCAAAAGGACTATGCCTGTTTATAAGCCCAGCTGTTTCTGCCCTGTGAAACATGGCAAGGATATTAATACAAAGAGAATAGAGCTTTATGATAAAAGATGCCCAATGAAAGACGAATTAAGGATATACTGATGGGGAAGGAAATTGTCTACTCAGAAGTTAGCAGGCATTAAGCAAAAGAGGAGAAATCAATATAGCAACAGTTTGGATCAGATTGTACTTTTTTTTTTTTTTCTGAGACAGAATCTCACTCTGTCACACAGGCTGGAGTGCAATGTGTGATCTCAGCTCACTACAACCTCCGCCTCCCAGGTTCAAGCGATTCCCCTGCCTCAGCCTCCCGAGTAGGTGGGATTATAGGTGCCTGCCACCACGCCCGGCTAATTTTTTGTGTTTTTAGTAGAGATGGGGTTTCACTGTATTAGCCAGGATGGTCTCGATCTCCTGACCTTGTGATTCACCCACCTTGGCCTCCCAAAGTGCTGGGATTACAGGCGTGAGCCACTGCACTCGGCCCAGACTGTACTTTTATAGCCATCTGAAATATGTTTTCTAGCTATAGATAGATTGTGTAAGGGTACAGTTGTGAGGATAACAGAAACATGGCAGATTATTTAAAATCATCCTGAAAGTGATGCTTTATCTGATGAAAGTGATTGTAATCCATAGGGAATCGTTTCAAGGCACGCAAGAGTTGCGGCGGCGGGCAGAGGACTCCTACAGATGCAAAGTGAGGACCTTCCTCCCCAGGGTTGCAGGATTGTTCAGTGCTGATGCAGATGATGCCATGGCCCTTAGATTCTCTCAACATTCAATTTCTCATGTGTTGGCTTTTTCAGATCACCCCTTCTGCAAGAAAGGCTCTTGACAACCGGGTAAGTTTGTTTGTTTTCCTTGCTTTTGGACATAGTCTGCCAGGTCAGAACGTGGATGTATTTTTCTTTGCTCTAACCTTGCAGCAGGAGATGGCCGAGCTCTATGCTCTAACCTTGCAGTGGGAGACGGCCAAGAGGAAGGCTTACAAGCAGCACCGGTAGGTCATTGTGATGGACATTTTAAAGGATGTGTTGGTTTTAAGATAAAGCTTTGAGTGTCTAGTAAAGAACTTGGTGTTTTAATTCTTCAAGTCAATTCTTCCTCTGTCTTGTAGGTGTGAAATGAGGGAAAAGCGGAGAATGAAAGAACGTGAGCCAGCAGAAAAGGAGAAGCAGCTATCAGAGGCAGAGGAAAATGGGAAATCGGTTATGAAAAAATACACACCTACAAGTGAGTTCAGAAACAACCCCACCCTCTTGGGTGTTGTTTTTAACCTTTGTACAATGTTTAGACCTAGTAAATAGAGAAATAGAAACAAATGGTCAGAAGACATATGAGAGAGAGAGAGTTCACAAAGAGAAAACAAAGTACCTTAAGATTTACCAGTGACCAAAAGATGTGAAGTAGTAAAACATCTCCTGACCCCATTCACAGCTAGACTGTGTGGAAACTCAGTTCATACCAGCCACTCTAGGGGTGGTGTGAGTTGTCATCCTTAGGAAAGTGTGTTGTCGTAGAATCAACCACATCCTTCAGAAGGACTATGCCTGTTTATAAGCCCAGCTGTTTCTGCCCTGTGAAACATGGCAAGGATATGAATACAAAGAGAATAGAGCTTTATGATAAAAGATGCCCAATGAAAGACGAATTAGGGATATACTGAGAATGGGGAAGGAAATTGTCTACTCAGAAGTTAGCAGGCATTAAGCAAAAGAGGAGAAATCAATATAGCAACAGTTTGGATCAGACTGTACTTTCTTTTTTTTTTTTCTGAGACAGAATCTCACTCTGTCACCCAGGCTGGAGTGCAATGTGTGATCTCAGCTCACTGCAACCTCCGCCTCCCAGGTTCAAGCGATTCCCCTGCCTCAGCCTCCCGAGTAGGTGGGATTATAGGTGCCTGCCACCACGCCCGGCTAATTTTTTGTGTTTTTAGTAGAGATGGGGTTTCACTGTATTAGCCAGGATGGTCTCGATCTCCTGACCTTGTGATTCACCCACCTTGGCCTCCCAAAGTGCTGGGATTACAGGCGTGAGCCACTGCACTCGGCCCAGACTGTACTTTTATAGCCATCTGAAATATGTTTTCTAGCTATAGATAGATTGTGTAAGGGTACAGTTGTGAGGATAACAGAAACATGGCAGATTATTTAAAATCATCCTGAAAGTGATGCTTTATCTGATGCAAGTGATTGTAATCCATAGGGAATCGTTTCAAGGCACGCAAGAGTTGCGGCGGCGGGCAGAGGACTCCTACAGACGCAAAGTAAGGACCTTCCTCCCCAGGGTTGCAGGATTGTTCAGTGCTGATGCAGATGATGCCATGGCCCTTAGATTCTCTCAACACTCAATTTCTCATGTGTTGGCTTTTTCAGATCGCCCCTTCTGCAAGAAAGGCTCCTGACAACCGGGTAAGTTTGTTTGTTTTCCTTGCTTTTGGACATAGTCTGCCAGGTCAGAACGTGGATGTATTTTTCTTTGCTCTAACCTTGCAGCGGGAGATGGCCGAGCTCTTTGCTCTAACCTTGCAGTTGGAGATGGCCGAGAGGAAGGCTTACAAGCAGCACGGGTAGGTCATTGTGATGGACATTTTAAAGGATGTGTTGGTTTTAAGATAAAGCTTTGAGTGTCTAGTAAAGAACTTGGTGTTTTAATTCTTCAAGTCAATTCTTCCTCTGTCTTGTAGGTGTGAAATGAGGGAAAAGCGGAGAATGCCAGAGAGACACATGAGTGAGGAGTCAGTCCGGGAACGACCGGGCCTAAAGAACCCTTTCTGGAGAGGTAGGAGCTCCCTGTGAAGGCAGCCGCTTAATTTCTGCTACACAATCCACACACCCTGCTTCTCCTTTTGGGGGTGAGGGCTCGGGTGGGGTAATTGTTATGTTTCCTGGAAACAATTCCAGGCACTTACAAAGAGAACAGTAGGACCCTATTTATCTCAGGTGCCCTAGCTGAATGGCTCTTGGCTGGTCCCCTGTGAATGGTGCAGCTCAGGCCGCTCCACCGACTGTGGACATTGCCCCACCCTGATGTCTTGGTTACTTTTAACTGAGGAGATGAGCCTAGAAGGCAAATGGGCCAGCTCCCTTTTCCACCTTGACTCAGTGTGAAGGCTTTATTTTTGTTTCATTTGAGAAAACAACAATAGCACTTTAGAATGGGAGCCACATGTGGGGATGAGAGCATAGATTTTCTGGCCATGTCTTCATGGATCAATACTGTAGCATGAGATCTGCTTTAAGAAAAGAAGCAGGCTGGGCGCGGTGGCTCATGCCTGTAATCCCAGCATTTTGGGAGCCCGAGGTGGGCGGATCACAAGGTCAGGAGATCGAGACCATCCTGGCTAACATGGTGAAACCCCGTCTCTACTAAAAATACAAAAAAAATTAGGTGGGTGTGGTGGCGGGCGCCTGTAGTCCCAGCTACTTGGGAGGCTGAGGCAGGAGAATGGCATGAACCCGGGAGGCAGACTTGCAGTAAGCTGAGATCGTACCACTGCACTCCAGCCTGGGCGACAGAGCGAGACTCCGTCTCAAAAAAAAAAAAAAAAAAGAAGAAGTATTTATTTACACTTTTTGGAACTTCCTTCATTCTTTTTGTTTGTTTAAGTTGTTTATTGTCAACTATATAACTCCATTAGTAAGTTAAATTTCTATGTAATCTTACTCCTCTAACATTTGAAGTGGAACCCTAAAACTTTCCAGTTAATTTCTGTAGCTCTTACCTTTTCTCATGACTGTTCATCTTTTTATGTCCATTTCTGTTCATAAGTATTGGTAATACCTGGCCAGGTATGAAAGTTAGATTAACTATGAATCCACAGAATTTTAAATGCCCCTGTGGCTTGAAGAAGAGGAGCAGTGTTGTTGCTATCCAGGGTTTACTGATATTCTTCCAAACATGGCTGTTCCTGTTCTAATTTTGAGTCTGTGCTGACATGATGAGTGAGTTCCTCTGATATGTACTGATTTAGAGCTCATTTCCAGCTGGTTAGAGCCCGACCTGTTCACAGCCTGTTGAGAGTTAAGAATAGCCCTGGACCAGGGCTCTGTGGTGTCTTCCTCAAGGATGAGGGCCCCGAGGGCTCCAGATTCCTCTGAGGCATGTGGTCAAGAAACCCTGCGCCTGTGGTAAGGGACCTGTGTGGCAGAGAGTGAGATGGCAGTGGAGGGTGTGGAGGGTTTCTTACTCTGCACAGAACATGCAAGCCAGATTTGGCCCCATTCCCTTCTCTGGCCCTTAGCAGGTTCAGGACCTCATTCGGTTCCCATGAGGAGCAGCCGCTGCGTCCCAGCTGGAAACACAGAGAAGACAAAGGTAAATGCTGGGGTGGTTTTCACTCTTCCTACATCAGGACACTTTGGTCTTTTCCTACAACGCCCTCTCCTGGCCTGGCCTCTGCTCTGTGGGTTCTGTGGTGCCTTTTCTGTCTCGACTTTTTCAGAAGCAAAATCTTCCCCATGAGCTTTCAGGCTTCTCCGTTCCCGGCTGATCATCGTTGGTGGCACCTCCAGAATCCATAAATGCTCAGGGGCCGACGGCTGAAGGGCTTTTACTGTTCTGTTTCCAGAACCAACACGAGGAGGTGCCACTGACCTCCACTACTGTAGGTCTCATGGTGCAGTGAACTCCCACTGACCCTCTTGACTCAAGATGTTGTGAGGTCTCATTTCTGAAATATGTGAGGCTTTCCTTCCTTTGCTGTGATTTTGTTTGTTTTCTGCTCTAAGGTAGGAGGTTAACATTTGAAATATCTGCTGTATTCCCAGAAGATAGTGAAAACTCATTAATCCAACATTAATTTGTGCCTTGTGCAATTTTGAATACTCTTTGACAAGGCCAATTCCATAGTCCATCACAGTCCCATCCTCTTGGTAACTGTGTGGTGCAAAACACCTTCATGCCCACCCAGTGGTGCCCTGATCTAATATTCTCAGTGTCAGAGGTTCCATATTTGTAATAGCAAATAGGCCCCGAGTGTGAGTTAGTGAAGAGTGAATGTAACTTATTACCAAGGGACAATTCCAAATGAAGGCCTTAAATGATGCTCAGCTAAGCTGGTTCTTGTGTGGCCTCTGTACCTTCAACAGCTGCCGAGTCCTATGATTACACATGATGGGACTTGTACACTTGAAGTCAAACACATTTTTAAAACTTGCTTTGTTTAGAATTCCCACCTCATTTTCCATGGACAAAAGTATTCTTTATATCCTAATGCACTTACAATTTGGTATTACCTGGGAGTGAAAAGAAATATTACAGCCATGCCTAACTGACTTCTTGATGTAGGATTGTTCTGTCAGAAAACCCTCTCCCAGGTCCCCTGCAGCTCTTCAGGAATCCACATCTCCCCAGAACTCTTTGTTCTCATGGGTGGCACCTCCAGAATCCATAAATGCTCAGGGGCCGACGGCTGAAGGGCTTTTACTGTTCTGTTTCCAGAACCAACACGAGGAGGTGCCACTGACCTCCACTACTGTAGGTCTCATGGTGCAGTGAACTCCCACTGACCCTCTTGACTCAAGATGTTGTGAGGTCTCATTTCTGAAATATGTGAGGCTTTCCTTCCTTTGCTGTGATTTTGTTTGTTTTCTGCTCTAAGGTAGGAGGTTAACATTTGAAATATCTGCTGTATTCCCAGAAGATAGTGAAAACTCATTAATCCAACATTAATTTGTGCCTTGTGCAATTTTGAATACTCTTTGACAAGGCCAATTCCATAGTCCATCACAGTCCCATCCTCTTGGTAACTGTGTGGTGCAAAACACCTTCATGCCCACCCAGTGGTGCCCCTGATCTAATATTCTCAGTGTCAGAGGTTCCATATTTGTAATAGCAAATAGGCCCCGAGTGTGAGTTAGTGAAGAGTGAATGTAACTTATTACCAAGGGACAATTCCAAATGAAGGCCTTAAATGATGCTCAGCTAAGCTGGTTCTTGTGTGGCCTCTGTACCTTCAACAGCTGCCGAGTCCTATGATTACACATGATGGGACTTGTACACTTGAAGTCAAACACATTTTAAAACTTGCTTTGTTTAGAATTCCCACCTCATTTTCCATGGACAAAAGTATTCTTTATATCCTAATGCACTTACAATTTGGTATTACCTGGGAGTGAAAAGAAATATTACAGCCATGCCTAACTGACTTCTTGATGTAGGATTGTTCTGTCAGAAAACCCTCTCCCAGGTCCCCTGCAGCTCTTCAGGAATCCACATCTCCCCAGAACTCTTTGTTCTCATGGGTGGCACCTCCAGAATCCATAAATGCTCAGGGGCCGACGGCTGAAGGGCTTTTACTGTTCTGTTTCCAGAACCAACACGAGGAGGTGCCACTGACCTCCACTACTGTAGGTCTCATGGTGCAGTGAACTCCCACTGACCCTCTTGACTCAAGATGTTGTGAGGTCTCATTTCTGAAATATGTGAGGCTTTCCTTCCTTTGCTGTGATTTTGTTTGTTTTCTGCTCTAAGGTAGGAGGTTAACATTTGAAATATCTGCTGTATTCCCAGAAGATAGTGAAAACTCATTAATCCAACATTAATTTGTGCCTTGTGCAATTTTGAATACTCTTTGACAAGGCCAATTCCATAGTCCATCACAGTCCCATCCTCTTGGTAACTGTGTGGTGCAAAACACCTTCATGCCCACCCAGTGGTGCCCCTGATCTAATATTCTCAGTGTCAGAGGTTCCATATTTGTAATAGCAAATAGGCCCCGAGTGTGAGTTAGTGAAGAGTGAATGTAACTTATTACCAAGGGACAATTCCAAATGAAGGCCTTAAATGATGCTCAGCTAAGCTGGTTCTTGTGTGGCCTCTGTACCTTCAACAGCTGCCGAGTCCTATGATTACACATGATGGGACTTGTACACTTGAAGTCAAACACATTTTAAAACTTGCTTTGTTTAGAATTCCCACCTCATTTTCCATGGACAAAAGTATTCTTTATATCATAATGCACTTACAATTTGGTATTACCTGGGAGTGAAAAGAAATATTACAGCCATGCCTAACTGACTTCTTGATGTAGGATTGTTCTGTCAGAAAACCCTCTCCCAGGTCCCCTGCAGCTCTTCAGGAATCCACATCTCCCCAGAACTCTTTGTTCTCATGGGTGGCACCTCCAGAATCCATAAATGCTCAGGGGCCGACGGCTGAAGGGCTTTTACTGTTCTGTTTCCAGAACCAACACGAGGAGGTGCCACTGACCTCCACTACTGTAGGTCTCATGGTGCAGTGAACTCCCACTGACCCTCTTGACTCAAGATGTTGTGAGGTCTCATTTCTGAAATATGTGAGGCTTTCCTTCCTTTGCTGTGATTTTGTTTGTTTTCTGCTCTAAGGTAGGAGGTTAACATTTGAAATATCTGCTGTATTCCCAGAAGATAGTGAAAACTCATTAATCCAACATTAATTTGTGCCTTGTGCAATTTTGAATACTCTTTGACAAGGCCAATTCCATAGTCCATCACAGTCCCATCCTCTTGGTAACTGTGTGGTGCAAAAACTATCACCAGCAATAGTAGGTGCAGCCTGTGTTGGTGGTGGTAATTTTGTCCATCAAATGAATATATGTGAAAACATTTCCTCCTTCTGCCCTACAGGTCAGTATGGTTGCAGGAAGCAGGATCATTCCTCAGGATTGAACTACTACTACCCGCCCTACCTCATCGCTGAAGTAGTAAGACAATGGAGGGCCCACCACCTGCCTCCTCCATCTCAGTATCATCTGGGAGCTCAACTGCCACAGAGCCCTCCAGTTGACTGTCCCCTGAGACCTCAAGCATTTTCTCCACCTGATGAATTTCCACCTACTCCACCTGATGAATTTCCACCTACTCCACCTGATGAATTTCCACCTACTCCACCTGATGAATTTCCACCTACTCCACCTGATGAATTTCCACCTACTCCACCTGATGAATTTCCACCTACTCCACCTGATGAATTTCCACCTACTCCACCTGATGAATTTCCACCTACTCCACCTGATGAATTTCCACCTACTCCACCTGATGAATTTCCACCTACTCCACCTGATGAATTTCCACCTACTCCACCTGATGAATTTCCACCTACTCCACCTGATGAATTTCCACCTACTCCACCTGATGAATTTCCACCTACTCCACCTGATGAATTTCCACCTACTCCACCTGATGAATTTCCACCTACTCCACCTGATGAATTTCCACCTACTCCACCTGATGAATTTCCACCTACTCCACCTGATGAATTTCCACCTACTCCACCTGATGAATTTCCACCTACTCCACCTGATGAATTTCCACCTACTCCACCTGATGAATTTCCACCTACTCCACCTGATGAATTTCCACCTACTCCACCTGATGAATTTCCACCTACTCCACCTGATGAATTTCCACCTACTCCACCTGATGAATTTCCACCTACTCCACCTGATGAATTTCCACCTACTCCACCTGATGAATTTCCACCTACTCCACCTGATGAATTTCCACCTACTCCACCTGATGAATTTCCACCTACTCCACCTGATGAATTTCCACCTACTCCACCTGATGAATTTCCACCTACTCCACCTGATGAATTTCCACCTACTCCACCTGATGAATTTCCACCTACTCCACCTGATGAATTTCCACCTACTCCACCTGATGAATTTCCACCTACTCCACCTGATGAATTTCCACCTACTCCACCTGATGAATTTCCACCTACTCCACCTGATGAATTTCCACCTACTCCACCTGATGAATTTCCACCTACTCCACCTGATGAATTTCCACCTACTCCACCTGATGAATTTCCACCTACTCCACCTGATGAATTTCCACCTACTCCACCTGATGAATTTCCACCTACTCCACCTGATGAATTTCCACCTACTCCACCTGATGAATTTCCACCTACTCCACCTGATGAATTTCCACCTACTCCACCTGATGAATTTCCACCTACTCCACCTGATGAATTTCCACCTACTCCACCTGATGAATTTCCACCTACTCCACCTGATGAATTTCCACCTACTCCACCTGATGAATTTCCACCTACTCCACCTGATGAATTTCCACCTACTCCACCTGATGAATTTCCACCTACTCCACCTGATGAATTTCCACCTACTCCACCTGATGAATTTCCACCTACTCCACCTGATGAATTTCCACCTACTCCACCTGATGAATTTCCACCTACTCCACCTGATGAATTTCCACCTACTCCACCTGATGAATTTCCACCTACTCCACCTGATGAATTTCCACCTACTCCACCTGATGAATTTCCACCTACTCCACCTGATGAATTTCCACCTACTCCACCTGATGAATTTCCACCTACTCCACCTGATGAATTTCCACCTACTCCACCTGATGAATTTCCACCTACTCCACCTGATGAATTTCCACCTACTCCACCTGATGAATTTCCACCTACTCCACCTGATGAATTTCCACCTACTCCACCTGATGAATTTCCACCTACTCCACCTGATGAATTTCCACCTACTCCACCTGATGAATTTCCACCTACTCCACCTGATGAATTTCCACCTACTCCACCTGATGAATTTCCACCTACTCCACCTGATGAATTTCCACCTACTCCACCTGATGAATTTCCACCTACTCCACCTGATGAATTTCCACCTACTCCACCTGATGAATTTCCACCTACTCCACCTGGTGATTTTCAGACACGAGACGCCTCCCGAGTGTTTTTGGGCACCTCTTCCACCTACTCCACCTGATGAATTTCCACCTACTCCACCTGATGAATTTCCACCTACTCCACCTGATGAATTTCCACCTACTCCACCTGATGAATTTCCACCTACTCCACCTGGTGATTTTCAGACACTGGAGACGCCTCCCGAGTGTCTTTTGGTACCTCTTCCACCTACTCCACCTGATGAATTTCCACCTACTCCACCTGATGAATTTCCACCTACTCCACCTGATGAATTTCCACCTACTCCACCTGATGAATTTCCACCTACTCCACCTGATGAATTTCCACCTACTCCACCTGATGAATTTCCACCTACTCCACCTGATGAATTTCCACCTACTCCACCTGATGAATTTCCACCTACTCCACCTGATGAATTTCCACCTACTCCACCTGATGAATTTCCACCTACTCCACCTGATGAATTTCCACCTACTCCACCTGATGAATTTCCACCTACTCCACCTGATGAATTTCCACCTACTCCACCTGATGAATTTCCACCTACTCCACCTGATGAATTTCCACCTACTCCACCTGATGAATTTCCACCTACTCCACCTGATGAATTTCCACCTACTCCACCTGATGAATTTCCACCTACTCCACCTGATGAATTTCCACCTACTCCACCTGATGATTTTCAGACACTGGAGGCCTTAAATGATGCTCAGCTAAGCTGGTTCTTGTGTGGCCTCTGTACCTTCAACAGCTGCCGAGTCCTATGATTACACATGATGGGACTTGTACACTTGAAGTCAAACACATTTTTAAAACTTGCTTTGTTTAGAATTCCCACCTCATTTTTCCATGGACAAAAGTATTCTTTATATCATAATGCACTTACAATTTGGTATTACCTGGGAGCGAAAAGAAATATTACAGCCATGCCTAACTGACTTCTTGATGTAGGATTGTTCTGTCAGAAAACCCTCTCCCAGGTCCCCTGCAGCTCTTCAGGAATCCACATCTCCCCAGAACTCTTTGTTCTCATGGGTGGCACCTCCAGAGTGAAGAAGATCCTTTGTCAAGAAGGGAAACAGAGGGGAAATGAGAGGGTCCTGCAGGGAGAGCTGAAATCAACTTCCACTCGGCCTCTTGCAAGCTTTGTGACCCTGGGCACATTTTCTCCTTCCTCTGCAAACCTCTGTTTTCTTAGATTTTGAGCAGGGTGGTCACACTGACCTTGCAGAGTTCTGAGAATCAGAGACAGAACATAAAAGGCCTGGAAAACATTCTCCAAAAAGAAGCTGCAACATGTGCGGACAATGGGCTTTTCATGCTTCTCTTACTGTCTGTTGACCTGGTGCAAGGAAAATGCTCTGGTGACGGCTGTGAGGGAGGAATGAGGATAGACATAGACACTCCTGTGTCTCAAACATGCTGCTTTATTACTCTGTTATGACTCTGTCTTCCCTGGGGCAGGACCCCAGCCTGCCTACATTTGCAGACAGACACAGTGGCATGTGGAGACAACAGTGTGTCCCAGTGACTCTTCTTGATTCCCCAGCTGTCGGCAGTACTCAGTGGAAGAGTGATATTGTAACGCTGACAATGCTATTTTGAAGCCTGGAGGGTGGAAAGGTGCAAAAAACTATCACCAGCAATAGTAGGTGCAGCCTGTGTTGGTGGTGGTAATTTTGTCCATCAAATGAATATATGTGAAAACATTTCCTCCTTCTGCCCTACAGGTCAGTATGGTTGCAGGGAAGCAGGATCATTCCTCAGGATTGAACTACTACTACCCGCCCTACCTCATCGCTGAAGTAGTAAGACAATGGAGGGCCCACCACCTGCCTCCTCCATCTCAGTATCATCTGGGAGCTCAACTGCCACAGAGCCCTCCAGTTGACTGTGCCCTGGGACCTCAAGCATTTTCTCCACCTGATGACTCTCTGAGGCCGCAGACACCTCCTGAGTGTCTTCAGGTACCTCTTCCACCTACTCCACCTGATGAATTTCCACCTACTCCACCTGATGAATTTCCACCTACTCCACCTGATGAATTTCCACCTGATGATTTTCAGACACTGGAGACACCTCCCGAGTGTTTTTGGGTACCTCTTCCACCTACTCCACCTGATGAATTTCCACCTACTCCACCTGATGAATTTCCACCTACTACACCTGATGAATTTCCACCTACTCCACCTGATGATTTTCCACCTACTCCACCTGATGATTTTCCACCTACTCCACCTGATGATTTTCCACCTACTCCACCTGATGATTTTCCACCTACTCCACCTGATGACTTCAGACACTGCAGACGCCTCCCGAGTGTCTTGTGGTACCTCTACCACCTACTCCACCTGATGGTTTTCAGACACTGGAGACGCCTCCCGAGTGTCTTGTGGTACCTCTTCCACCTACTCCACCTGGTGGTTTTCAGACACTGCAGACATCTCCCGAGTGTCTTGTGGTACCTCTTCCACCTACTCCACCTGATGATTTTCCACCTACTCCACCTGATGATTTTCCACCTACTCCACCTGATGATTTTCCACCTACTCCACCTGATGATTTTCCACCTACTCCACCTGATGATTTTCAGACACTGGACGCCTCCCGAGTGTCTTGTGGTACCTCTACCACCTACTCCACCTGATGGTTTTCAGACACTGGAGACGCCTCCCGAGTGTCTTGTGGTACCTCTTCCACCTACTCCACCTGGTGGTTTTCAGACACTGCAGACATCTCCCGAGTGTCTTGTGGTACCTCTTCCACCTACTCCACCTGGTGGTTTTCAGACACTGCAGACATCTCCCGAGTGTCTTGTGGTACCTCTTCCACCTACTCCACCTGATGATTTTCAGACACTGCAGACATCTCCCGAGTGTCTTGTGGTACCTCTTCCACCTACTCCACCTGATGATTTTCAGACACTGCAGACATCTCCCGAGTGTCTTGTGGTACCTCTTCCACCTACTCCACCTGATGATTTTCCACCTACTCCACCTGATGAATTTCCACCTACTCCACCTGATGAATTTCCACCTGATGATTTTCAGACACTGGAGACACCTCCCGAGTGTTTTGGGTACCTCTTCCACCTACTCCACCTGATGAATTTCCACCTACTCCACCTGATGAATTTCCACCTACTACACCTGATGAATTTCCACCTACTCCACCTGATGATTTTCCACCTACTCCACCTGATGATTTTCCACCTACTCCACCTGATGATTTTCCACCTACTCCACCTGATGATTTTCCACCTACTCCACCTGATGACTTCAGACACTGCAGACGCCTCCCGAGTGTCTTGTGGTACCTCTACCACCTACTCCACCTGGTGGTTTTCAGACACTGGAGACGCCTCCCGAGTGTCTTGTGGTACCTCTTCCACCTACTCCACCTGGTGGTTTTCAGACACTGCAGACATCTCCCGAGTGTCTTGTGGTACCTCTTCCACCTACTCCACCTGGTGGTTTTCAGACACTGCAGACATCTCCCGAGTGTCTTGTGGTACCTCTTCCACCTACTCCACCTGGTGGTTTTCAGACACTGCAGACATCTCCCGAGTGTCTTGTGGTACCTCTTCCACCTACTCCACCTGGTGGTTTTCAGACACTGCAGACATCTCCCGAGTGTCTTGTGGTACCTTTTCCACCTACTCCACCTGGTGGTTTTCAGACACTGCAGACATCTCCCGAGTGTCTTGTGGTACCTTTTCCACCTACTCCACCTGGTGGTTTTCAGACACTGCAGACGCCTCCCGAGTGTCTTGTGGTACCTCTTCCACCTACTCCACCTGGTGGTTTTCAGACACTGGAGACGCCTCCCGAGTGTCTTGTGGTACCTCTTCCACCTACTGCACCTGATGATTTTCAGACACTGCAGACGCCTCCCAAGCATCTTTGGGTAAGTCTTCCACCTCCTTCACCTGATGATTTTCCACCTACTCCACCTGATGATTTTCCACCTACTCCACCTGGTGGTTTTCAGACACTGCAGACACCTCCCAAGTGTCTTCGGGTACCTCTTCCACCCACTCCACCTGATGAATTTCCACCTACTCCACCTGATGAATTTCCACCTACTCCACCTGATGATTTTCCTCCTACTCCACCTGATGAATTTCCACCTACTCCACCTGATGAATTTCCACCTACTCCACCTGATGATTTTCCACCTACTCCACCTGGTGGTTTTCAGACACTGGAGACGCCTCCCGAGTGTCTTGTGGTACCTCTTCCACCTACTCCACCTGGTGGTTTTCAGACACTGGAGACGCCTCCCGAGTGTCTTGTGGTACCTCTTCCACCTACTCCACCTGGTGGTTTTCAGACACTGGAGACGCCTCCCGAGTGTCTTGTGGTACCTCTTCCACCTACTCCACCTGATGATTTTCCACCTACTCCACCTGATGAATTTCCACCTACTCCACCTGGTGGTTTTCAGACACTGCAGACATCTCCCGAGTGTCTTGTGGTACCTCTTCCACCTACTCCACCTGATGAATTTCCACCTACTCCACCTGATGAATTTCCACCTACTCCACCTGATGAATTTCCACCTACTCCACCTGGTGGTTTTCAGACACTGCAGACGCCTCCCGAGTGTCTTGTGGTACCTCTTCCACCTACTCCACCTGATGAATTTCCACCTACTCCACCTGGTGGTTTTCAGACACTGCAGACGCCTCCCGAGTGTCTTGTGGTACCTCTTCCACCTACTCCACCTGGTGGTTTTCAGACACTGCAGACATCTCCCGAGTGTCTTGTGGTACCTCTTCCACCTACTCCACCTGATGAATTTCCACCTACTCCACCTGATGAATTTCCACCTACTCCACCTGGTGGTTTTCAGACACTGCAGACGCCTCCCGAGTGTCTTGTGGTACCTCTTCCACCTACTCCACCTGGTGGTTTTCAGACACTGCAGACGCCTCCCGAGTGTCTTGTGGTACCTCTTCCACCTACTCCACCTGGTGGTTTTCAGACACTGCAGACATCTCCCGAGTGTCTTGTGGTACCTCTTCCACCTACTCCACCTGGTGGTTTTCAGACACTGCAGACATCTCCCGAGTGTCTTGTGGTACCTCTTCCACCTACTCCACCTGATGAATTTCCACCTACTCCACCTGATGAATTTCCACCTACTCCACCTGGTGGTTTTCAGACACTGCAGACGCCTCCCGAGTGTCTTGTGGTACCTCTTCCACCTACTCCACCTGGTGGTTTTCAGACACTGCAGACATCTCCCGAGTGTCTTGTGGTACCTCTTCCACCTACTCCACCTGATGAATTTCCACCTACTCCACCTGGTGGTTTTCAGACACTGCAGACATCTCCCGAGTGTCTTGTGGTACCTCTTCCACCTACTCCACCTGGTGGTTTTCAGACACTGCAGACGTCTCCCGAGTGTCTTGTGGTTCCTCTTCCACCTACTCCACCTGATGATTTTCCACCTACTCCACCTGGTGGTTTTCAGACACTGCAGACATCTCCCGAGTGTCTTGTGGTACCTCTTCCACCTACTCCACCTGATGAATTTCCACCTACTCCACCTGGTGGTTTTCAGACACTGCAGACATCTCCCGAGTGTCTTGTGGTACCTCTTCCACCTACTCCACCTGGTGGTTTTCAGACACTGCAGACATCTCCCGAGTGTCTTGTGGTACCTCTTCCACCTACTCCACCTGGTGGTTTTCAGACACTGCAGACGCCTCCCGAGTGTCTTGTGGTACCTCTTCCACCTACTCCACCTGATGAATTTCCACCTACTCCACCTGATGAATTTCCACCTACTCCACCTGATGAATTTCCACCTACTCCACCTGGTGGTTTTCAGACACTGCAGACATCTCCCGAGTGTCTTGTGGTACCTCTTCCACCTACTCCACCTGGTGGTTTTCAGACACTGCAGACGCCTCCCGAGTGTCTTGTGGTACCTCTTCCACCTACTCCACCTGGTGGTTTTCAGACACTGCAGACGCCTCCCGAGTGTCTTGTGGTACCTCTTCCACCTACTCCACCTGGTGGTTTTCAGACACTGGAGACGCCTCCCGAGTGTCTTGTGGTACCTCTTCCACCTACTCCACCTGGTGGTTTTCAGACACTGGAGACGCCTCCCGAGTGTCTTGTGGTACCTCTTCCACCTACTCCACCTGGTGGTTTTCAGACACTGCAGACATCTCCCGAGTGTCTTGTGGTACCTCTTCCACCTACTCCACCTGGTGGTTTTCAGACACTGCAGACATCTCCCGAGTGTCTTGTGGTACCTCTTCCACCTACTCCACCTGATGAATTTCCACCTACTCCACCTGGTGGTTTTCAGACACTGCAGACGCCTCCCGAGTGTCTTGTGGTACCTCTTCCACCTACTCCACCTGGTGGTTTTCAGACACTGCAGACATCTCCCGAGTGTCTTGTGGTACCTCTTCCACCTACTCCACCTGGTGGTTTTCAGACACTGCAGACGCCTCCCGAGTGTCTTGTGGTACCTTTTCCACCTACTCCACCTGATGAATTTCCACCTACTCCACCTGGTGGTTTTCAGACACTGCAGACATCTCCCGAGTGTCTTGTGGTACCTCTTCCACCTACTCCACCTGGTGGTTTTCAGACACTGCAGACATCTCCCGAGTGTCTTGTGGTACCTCTTCCACCTACTCCACCTGGTGGTTTTCAGACACTGCAGACATCTCCCGAGTGTCTTGTGGTACCTCTTCCACCTACTCCACCTGGTGGTTTTCAGACACTGCAGACATCTCCCGAGTGTCTTGTGGTACCTCTTCCACCTACTCCACCTGATGAATTTCCACCTACTCCACCTGATGAATTTCCACCTACTCCACCTGGTGGTTTTCAGACACTGCAGACATCTCCCGAGTGTCTTGTGGTACCTCTTCCACCTACTCCACCTGATGAATTTCCACCTACTCCACCTGATGAATTCAAAGAGGCTGGGCAAAGCAGCTCACATCTATAATCCCAGCACTTTGGGAGGCCGAGGTAGGAGGATCACTTGAGCTCAGGAGCTTAAGACCAGCCTGGGCAACAGGAGCGAAACTCCGTCTCAAGAAAAAAAAAAAAAAAAAGGGCTGGGCGTGGTGGCTCACGCCTGTAATCCCAGCTACTCAGGAGGCTGAGGCAGGAGAATCGCTTGAACCTGGGAGGCAGAGGCAGGAGAATAGCTTGAACCAGGAGGTGGAAGAGGCTGCAGTGAGCCGAGTTCATGCACTCCAGTCTGGGCAACAGAGCAAGACTCCATCCCACACCAAGAAAAAAAAAAAAAAAAGTAAAACAAAGAAATGGACCAGGCCTGTGATGACCAAAATTTTGGGAGGCCGAGGTAGGAGGATCACTTGAGCTCAGGAGCTTAAGACCAGCCTGGGCAACACAGTGAGACCTCTACAAAAATACAAAAACGCAGCCAGGCGCGGCAGTACTGTAGTCCCAGCTACTCGGGAGGCTGAGGTGGGCAGATCACTTGGGCCCAGGAGGTCGAGGCTGGCATGGGCCAAGATCACATAACACTGCACTCCAGCTGGGGCAACAGAGCAAGACCCTGTCTCAAATCAAAAAAAAAAAAAAAAAGGGCTGGGCGTGGTGGCTCATGCCTGTAATCCCAGCACTTTGGGAGGCCAAGGTGGGTGGATCACGAGGTCAGGAGTTCGAAGCCAGCAGGCCAAGATGGTGAAACCCCGTCTCTACTAAAAATACAAAAATTAGTCAGGCATGGTGGCAGGTGCCTGTAATCCCAGCTACTCAGGAGGCTGAGGCAGGAGAATTGCTTGAACCAGGGAGGCAGAGCTTGCAGTGAGCTGAGAATCTGCCACTGCACTCTAGCCTGAGCAACAGAGCAAGACTCCATCTCAAAAAAATAAAAAATTTTTAAAAAATTAAAAAAAGAAAAGAAAAAAAAGAAAGAAATGCAGACACCTTTCCAGGCAGCGGTCTCACTCAGGAATGTGAATCAGAACCACCTGTGAAATTTAAAATAAAAGCCAAGACTCACAGCACCAGCTTCTGATTCTCATTGGGAAAACCCAATGAGAGCTAGCCATGCAAACATTACAGATGTCCCCTACCTCTGCTCCTAGTGCCCACCATAGTGGGTGCTTTTGGAGTCAGGCCCCCTTTTCCAGGTCGGGATATCCACCTCCCCGCTGCTGTGAGAACTGGTGGCCAACAGCTCACAGCTGCCTACTTTCTCCAAAGAGCTGCCCTGAGGAGAAAGGAGCCAGGACCACCGCTGTACTCTTTCTGGCCTCCCCCCACCCCGAACCAATGACTGATGGACAAGGCGTCAGAAAAGGACATCTCCTTGGTCTCAAGCTGGGACCAAACTCTGTAGAGCAATCCATGTCCCAGAGTCCCTGGTGGGAACAGGCTGTAGCGACCTCCCAAGTAAGACCCAGCCCTGAAGCTCCCCTGCCTTCTTCTGCTCCCTGACACCCTCTGTCCCAAGGGCACCTGAATCCCTGTCTCAGACTCTCCTTCCACTGTACCCAACTTCAGATACCACCCAAACAAGTAATGCTATAAAGCGTACAAGTGGTAAAATGTAGAAATTAAACAGGTGTGCTTTTCTATTAACCACGCCCTCACAAACAGCATCTGGCTTACAAAAACAAACACTTGGCCGGGCGCGGTGGCTCCAGCCTGTAATCCCAGCACTTTGGGAGGCCGAGACGGGTGGATCACGATGTCAGGAGATCGAGACCATCCTGGCTAACACGGTGAAACCCCGTCTCTACTAAAAAATACAAAAAACTAGCCGGGCGAGGTGGCGGGCGCCTGTAGTCCCAGCTACTCGGGAGGCTGAGGCAGGAGAATGGCTAAACCCAGGAGGCGGAGCTTGCAGTGAGCTGAGATCCGGCCACTGCACTCCAGCCTGGGTGACAGAGCGAGACTCCATCTCAAAAAAAAAAAAAAAAAAATGTTTTGAGAGATAAGGATATAGCCTTAGAGCTAATGTGCCATAAAATTACAATTTATATCATACTAAGTATTTAGAAAGTGTACTTTAAAATATGTACAGCAGTTTATTGATCTTCAAGGTACCACATAGAAATCTGATAGCTTGTAGATGAAAATAGCATTTTTATATGACTAAAATGTTAGAGTCTAATAAGAGAATAAAACTTGGCTGGGCGTGGTGGCTCACGCCTGTAATCCCAGCACTTTGGGAGGCTTAGGCAGGTGGATCACCTGAGGTTGGGAGTTCGAGACCCACCTGACCAATGTGTAGAAACTTCATGTCTACTAAAAATACAAAATTAGCCGGGCATGGTGGTGCATGCCTGTAATCCCAGCTGCTCGGGAGGCTGAGGCAGGAGAATCGCTTGAACCTGGGAGGCAGAGGTTATAGTGAGCTGAGATCACGCCATTGCACTCCAGCCTGGGCAACAGGAGCGAAACTCCGTCTCAAGAAAAAAAAAAAAAGAATAAAACCATTAAAAAAAAAAAAAAAAAAAGCTTAGTATTTGAATATTCCTAGCCATATCATTCTTAAATTTCTCAACTAAATGTCCTGAGAATCAGTTGCCCCATGTCTCTTCTAGATATTTCTACAAGTTAAGATATGATGTCATCTGGATGTGAAACCTATTTTAGGCTTTTTGTAGTGAAAATTTTTTTTTTTTGACATAGGCCACCAGAAGGATTATGCAGCACACATAAATTAGAATGTCATTTTAAGATTTCTGAATAGACTATGCCATGATGGTAGATTTTCCTTTTTGGATTTTACATGGTAAAATCCCATGTAACTGACTGCTGCTTTATTTTTTCTTAAGCCATCATGCTTTAAAAATTAGTAACTTGACTACGTTTCTAAGCATTAGTGGATGTTTTCATGATTTTACATGTCTATACATCTCAATATGTATGTATTCCATTTTTACATTTTAGAAAATAAACATAGTTTTAAGGAATTCTAAAGTACCGTTTTAGAAATTGCTTAATTATATATGATATTCTTTTTTAAGCCATAATGTGTATACTCACTCAATAGTCTTCATCCCGAGTGAGATCATTTGTTTGGCTAGACTAGTAAAACTCATTTTCATTTATTTGCCCTTATAAATATTAGCTTGACTAGCGTGAGTATAAAAACATGTCTTGCCAAGTTAATCGATATGCTATATGAATTTTCCTTGTATTTCAAACTAAAATTTTCCCTTTTCTATTACAAAATTAATAGGTATGAATTACAAGTATTTGAAAAATACAAGAAAACCCCATAATCTAGTCACTCAGTAAACCTGCTATTATCGTTTTGCAGTATTTTTTTTTCATCTCTTTGTATGTGTATCCCCCTTTCTACATCGTTTCAATAAATGAATATTTTTACTTTTAAGATGAGTATAAAACAAAATATCATAGACTTTCATGTGTGAGGAACTGCACACTAGTTAGACCACATGTTTGAATCTGTACCCAGAGTGATGAAAAGAACAATAGGGTTTATTGCCCATTGTTCCAGCTTCAACTTGATACTTATGTTCATAGAATTTGTTCTTCCAGGACCTTTTAAATGAGTTGCACAAGTAATCTTTGACCTACTTATGTCAAACTTGCACGAATGGCATTCCTTGTCCATTTAGGACCTTTCTCATCTTAGGTCTTTCTCATCTTAATATTACAGAAGCTCCTTTATCCCTCTGCTTTCCTTTCTTTGTCCCTTTCTTCTTCTTCTTTGCCTTCATCAACAAAGATTTCTTCAGCACCTGTTATGTTTCAGGAACTGTATAAGGTTCAGGAATATGAAGATGATTAAGCACAGTATTGCGCCTTGAGAACTCTTCCTCTTATCTATCAGTCTTACTGAATTCCTGTGCTAGTTTCATTCCTTCTTTGCTCCGTTCTTTTGCCCTCTCTTAGCCAACGATTCAACCTACTCCCCATTTCCACTGAAGATAGTGCCTTTCTCACTTTGTTCTTGATGATTGAGGCAACAACTTGGTTACAGCTAGAGGGTAAACATTAGAGCCAGGTTTAAGCCTGCTTAGCTCCTCTGTGTTTGAAGTCATAATATTCCTACTGGGATCTGGTTGCTTTTAGAGGAGATTTTTCTTCACAGTCACCTGGCTCCTGGATCTTTGATGTGAGTCAAAACTTAGGACTATGAGGGTCACAGAGAAAGCTATGTCCCTGACTTTATTTAAAAACGTAGGTGAATTTTGTTTTGTTTTGTTTTGTTTTGTTTTGTTTTTGAGACGGAGTTTTGCTCTTGTTGACCAGGCTGGAGTACAATGGCACAATCTGGGCTCCTGCAACCTGCACCTGCTGGGTTCAAGTGATTCTCCTGCCTCAGCCTCCAGAGTAGATGGGATTACAGGCATCTGCCACCACTCCTGGCTAATTTTTGTAGTTTTAGTAGAGATGGGGTTTCACCATGTTGGCCAGGGTGGTCTCGAACTCCTGACCTCAGGTGATCCACCCACCTTGGTCTCCCAAAGTGCTGGAATTACAGGTGTGAGCCACCACACCGTTGCTCAGAAGGAAAGATAACTAGCAATATTGTTTTTACTTATTTTTATTTATTTGCCCTTATAAATATTAGCTTGACTAGCGTGAGTATAAAAACATGTCTTGCCAAGTTAATCGATATGCTATATGAATTTTCCTTGTATTTCAAACTAAAATTTTCCCTTTTCTATTACAAAATTAATAGGTATGAATTACAAGTATTTGAAAAATACAAGAAAACCCCATAATCTAGTCACTCAGTAAACCTGCTATTATCGTTTTGCAGTATTTTTTTTTCATCTCTTTGTATGTGTATCCCCCTTTCTACATCGTTTCAATAAATGAATATTTTTACTTTTAAGATGAGTATAAAACAAAATATCATAGACTTTCATGTGTGAGGAACTGCACACTAGTTAGACCACATGTTTGAATCTGTACCCAGAGTGATGAAAAGAACAATAGGGTTTATTGCCCATTGTTCCAGCTTCAACTTGATACTTATGTTCATAGAATTTGTTCTTCCAGGACCTTTTAAATGACTTGCACAAGTAATCTTTGACCTACTTATGTCAAACTTGCACGAATGGCATTCCTTGTCCATTTAGGACCTTTCTCATCTTAGGTCTTTCTCATCTTAATATTACAGAAGCTCCTTTATCCCTCTGCTTTCCTTTCTTTGTCCCTTTCTTCTTCTTCTTTGCCTTCATCAACAAAGATTTCTTCAGCACCTGTTATGTTTCAGGAACTGTATAAGGTTCAGGGAATATGAAGATGATTAAGCACAGTATTGCGCCTTGAGAACTCTTCCTCTTATCTATCAGTCTTACTGAATTCCTGTGCTAGTTTCATTCCTTCTTTGCTCCGTTCTTTTGCCCCTCTCTTAGCCAACGATTCAACCTACTCCCCATTTCCACTGAAGATAGTGCCTTTCTCACTTTGTTCTTGATGATTGAGGCAACAACTTGGTTACAGCTAGAGGGGTAAACATTAGAGCCAGGTTTAAGCCTGCTTAGCTCCTCTGTGTTTGAAGTCATAATATTCCTACTGGGATCTGGTTGCTTTTAGAGGAGATTTTTCTTCACAGTCACCTGGCTCCTGGATCTTTGATGTGAGTCAAAACTTAGGACTATGAGGGTCACAGAGAAAGCTATGTCCCTGACTTTATTTAAAAACGTAGGTGAATTTTGTTTTTTGTTTTGTTTTGTTTTTTTGTTTTTTGAGACGGAGTTTTGCTCTTGTTGACCAGGCTGGAGTACAATGGCACAATCTGGGCTCCCTGCAACCTGCACCTGCTGGGTTCAAGTGATTCTCCTGCCTCAGCCTCCAGAGTAGATGGGATTACAGGCATCTGCCACCACTCCTGGCTAATTTTTTGTAGTTTTAGTAGAGATGGGGGTTTCACCATGTTGGCCAGGGTGGTCTCGAACTCCTGACCTCAGGTGATCCACCCACCTTGGTCTCCCAAAGTGCTGGAATTACAGGTGTGAGCCACCACACCGTTGCTCAGAAGGAAAGATAACTAGCAATATTGTTTTTACTTATTTTTATTACGTATTTGCAGTGCCTCAACTATTTTACAGATTAAATGTGTTTGCCTGAAGTCATAGCCACCATTTGGGATACTGTTTTCCTTTGAACATAGATTCCACATAGCAAATGCATTATAAATAAATGTGAAAAGCATAACTAAAAACAATAAGGGCCAGGCGCAGTGGCTCACGCTTGTAATTCCAGCACTTTGGGAGGCCAAGGTGGGCGGATCACCTGAGGTCAGGAGTTCAAGACCAGCCTGGACAACATGGTGAAACCCCATCTCTAATAACAATATAAAAACAGGTGTGGTGGCACACGCCTGTAATCCCAGCACTTTGGGAGGCCAAGGTGGGCGGATCACCTGAGGTCAGGAGTTCAAGACCAGCCTGGACAACATGGTGAAACCCCATCTCTAATAACAATATAAAAACAGGTGTGGTGGCACACGCCTGTAATCCCAGCACTTTGGGAGGCCAAGGTGGGCGGATCACCTGAGGTCAGGAGTTCAAGACCAGCCTGGACAACATGGTGAAACCCCATCTCTAATAACAATATAAAAACAGGTGTGGTGGCACACGCCTGTAATCCCAGCTACTTGGGAGGCTGAGGCAGGAGAATCACTTGAACCCAGGAAGCAGAGGTTACAGTGAGCTGAGATTGTGCCACTGTACTCCAGCCTGGGTGACAGAGTAAAACTCCGTCTCAAAAAAAAAAGGTAGAATGCTGGTGCTGTCAAGCCCAGATTGTAAAATTTTTATTGAGAGCTTTAATTACTTAACTAATCACAAATAAAAATAATCTGAAAAATCACACTCCTAGAAAAGATTGTTTAGAGTAAAGCTAATTTCCCCATAAAAATTGAATCGCTAATTTTTTATATAATTTCTTCAGTTTGATTTACTGAAAAGGAAACCCAAAAGAATAAGCTACGTATACCTTCATTTGCTTTGTAGGCCATTTTGTATGGGGGTATGTAGGGTTTTTGGGGGTTTGATTTTTGCTTTTGCTACCATCACTTTTTTTCTTTTACTTTGCAATTAAAAAATAACAGTAGTTAATCTTATAGCTTTATATAAAATTTGGAATTTATATATGGAATGCATACATGGAGTTTTTAAATCTTATTTTGACTGAAGTACAGTGTGAAAAGTTATAGTGACATTGTTCTTTCATATTAGTTTCAGTTTACTGCAGTCAGTCTTCCTCCCTTCCTCCTACCACTCATATACGTTCATTTTCTTTTCTGTCAAAGGTACTTTCTTTTATTTTTGCATCATATAGTAAACTTTTTTACAAAATCTTTTTAAAGATACTTTGCTCATGTATCTTCCCTTAGGCAATACCAGCAAGCTAAATAGTTGTTTTTACTATTATTGCTAGTTCTGTTTCTTCCTTTGTCTTAGATGGCTGCTGCTTTTTTTTTTTAATCAAAAAACTCTTTTTGATACTTTCTCCATGTTGTGCTCTGATTTCTCAGAACATTGGAAAACCAAAAAGGAACTGGTGTAAAGAAGAGCCCTATGTTGTGTGGACAATATCCTGTTAAAAGTGAGGGAAAGGAGCTGAAGATAGTTGTGCAACCTGAGACACAGCATCGAGCTCGGTACCTGACTGAGGGCAGCCGCGGCTCAGTAAAAGATAGAACGCAGCAAGGCTTTCCTACAGTAAAGGTATTTACTTTATTTATCATTTGAATTTTAGTTAAAATGTAAAGGGAATATGTCCTGAAAAGTAAAATATTTTCAAATCATGAATTTTCTTCCCTCATATTTGATATTTGAATTAGATTCATCCCAAACTTTATATTTAGAAAGAATTTTTGTTGTTGTTTTGAGACGGTCTCACTCTTGTCACCCAGGCTGGAGTGCAGTGGTGCAATCTCAGCTCACTGCAGCCTCTTCCCCGGTGCAAGTAATCATGCCTTGGCCACCTGAGTAGCTGGGACCCACAGTTGTGTGCCACCAGGCCCAGCTAATTTTTGTATTTTTAGTAGAGTCGGGGTTTCACCATGTTGGCGAGACTGGTCTCGAACTCCTGATCTCAAGTGATCCTCCCACCTTGGAGGAAGAAATATTAAAGTGAATTCAAAGAAATGTAGTAGAAATTATTGAGAACTTGGAAAATACGGTTTTTGAGATGGTTAAGTAATCAAGACTATTGGACTGAGAAAAGAATTGATTAATACTTAAGGCTTTGGTTTAAGAAATGGGATATCATTTGCATCCACTCAAGTACAGAGGGAAAGAAGGAAATGAGGGAAAAAAAAGAAATGGGATATCAATTGAGTCTTAATTTTTTTAAAAGTGGAGACTAAAAGTTAAAAGGGACTTAATACCTAGGATATCTTGTTATAAAGAATATTTGTCTTTGAAGACAAACCTCAAAAAAATGGGAGAATGGGGAGAAGACTTAACAAGTGTCCCTACCCCTTGCAAAAGACTAAATAGGGAGGAATTTTGGCTAGTCACATGGTAGAATCTTATTAAATACAATTTGTACAAATACATTAGTTAAACAGTATTTTAAGTTAGGAGTAGAGGTGGACTGCCTTTCATTTTATACTTGAATGAGATTATGATTGAAACTCTCTGGATCAATCAGGAAACGTGTCTGCCACCATTTATAAGGTTGGTTAATAGTCATGTGTACAATATCAAGCCTACCCTTCTTCACTACTTACTGCCTTAACCCACACCCAATCCTTCAAACCCAGGACAGGTAACAGGCAAGTGAGAAATTTATGTTATGGTTTGTGTAAATATTTGTCTAGCCAGATATTTTGGTAGTTTGGTCATTACATTTAACCTAATTGCCCTGACTTTAAGTTATGTTTTGTCTAGTTAGAAATATTGTTAGATTAATTGCTTAAGTATGATAGGGAATGAATTGACCTTAAAAATTTGTTCAGTCATTCATTCAACAAATACTGCACTCCTCCATGTGCCAGGCACTGTTCTAGGTTCTGCTGACCAGCAATTTGACTGGGGTTTGCTTATTTTCCTCATTATGATACCATTTTGTAGAGATACAGCTGTAAGGCATGTGTGAATTTTTTAAGCACTTTGTTTGGCATGCATTGTACAATTTACTTTGTGATTTTCTGCATTCTATATTAGCGGCTTCAATGTTTAACTATAAGCCTGATCAAGAATCAGGATTGGAAACATTTGTTCCCAAATGCTGTTTTAAATATTTATTTATTTTTCAGCATACAAATTATAATTTAATTTATGAAGGCTTGCTAGAGACCTGTAATGAGCCATAGATCCCCGTTTGAACTAGCAGTCTCTCAGACCGTAATGTTTTATCCCAGGATTTAATGATGTTATATGTATGTATCTAGTCCATGAAAATGAGCTTCATTTCCTTGTTATTCATATATAGCTGCACTCATACTTTTCTACTCAAGTAGCTTTAGTAGAGTAAAAATATGGTATATGTACTCTTATTTGATGATGATGATGATGCCACTAACAGTTTTGTGAGTTTTTCCATTGTTATGGTGGTAGGTCCTGAGCCCCAAGTGCTACCTAAAGTACTGTGTATTCATTCTCATCTGCTTGTACAAATAAATTATAAATGGTAATTTATCACCTAACATCTAAATGTATAATTTAAGTATGGTTATTACAGAATTAAAACTATGACTTCAGGAATTTAGCCAACTCTTTTATGAAAAAGTTTTACCTCTATTTTTCTTGAAGATTTAAATATTTTTAAATGTAATTCAGTTACAAGTATAGGATTTGGTCTTAAATATTTGATTTTATAATTAGATTATTTGAAATGCTAATTAGTGTTTCTGTTGCATGTTTTCTTGTTTCAGCTGGAAGGCCATAATGAACCTGTAGTGTTGCAAGTGTTTGTGGGCAACGACTCTGGACGTGTGAAACCACATGGATTTTATCAGGCCTGCAGGGTAACTGGACGAAATACAACTCCTTGCAAAGAAGTGGACATTGAAGGCACTACTGTTATAGAAGTCGGCCTTGATCCTAGCAACAACATGACACTGGTGTAAGTACTTAGTAAGAAGTTTTCATTATATATTACACTCCTGTGTTAGGCAGGAGAATTGTTCAGTTTCTAATGTACAGAAGATTTTGAGTATTTTATGAAAATGTTTTAAATATTATGAATAAAAAAGACACTACTTCAGAATGGTTGTGGGTTAAAATTAACTCTTTACCCTTTGCTAAAGAATTCCCATGGTTGGACCAGGTGCAGTGGCTCATGCCTGTAATCCCAGCACTTTTGAGTGTGACACTGGTGGATCACCTGAGGTCAGGAGTTAGAGACCAGCCTGGCCAACATGGTGAAACCCTGTCTCTACTGAAAGTACAAAAATTAGCTGGGCGTAGTGGCACATGCCTGTAATCCCAGCTACTTGGGAGGCTGAGGCAGGAGAATCACTTGAACCCAGGAGGTTGAGTTTGCAGTGAGCCGAGATTGTGCCACTGCCCTCCCAGCTAGGCAACAAAGCGAAACTTCGTCTCAAAAAAAAAGAATTCCCATGGTAAAGGCAGGGATATCAAAGCCAAGTTGAAAGCTGGCCAAAGACTTACTTTTTTGGGTTTATAATAGTAACATTGAAAATAAAAACTACGATTTGATTTGTTTTCCTGAATTCCACCATCTTAATGTTTGCTTTAGAAACTTTTTTTTTTTTTTTTTTTTGAGACAGAGTCTCCATCTGTCGCCCTGGCTGGAGTGCAGTGGTGCTATCTCGGTTCACTGCAACCTTTGCCTCCCAGTTTCAAGTGATTCTCCCTGCCTCAGCCTCCCAAGTAGCTGGGATTACAGGCACCCACCACCGCCCCCGGCTAATTTTTGTATTTTTAGTAGAGTCAGGGTTTCACCATCTTGGCCAGGCTGGTCTCCAACTCCTGACCTCAGGTAATCCACCCACCTTGACCTCCCAAAGTGCTGGGATTACAGGCGTGAGCCACTGCACCCGGCCAAGAAACTGTTCAGCAGAGACTGTGAAGTGCCTTATTCCATCTTGATGTGAAACACGTATTGCTGGTTTAAATTCACCATTAGCTGTTATTTTCCTGTATTTAAAAAATATATATCTTTAGATTTAGATTATGTGTTTTTCATCTTGTACATTTAAGTTTTAAAAATTATTTTTCCTTAAGCCTTGCGTAAAGGACCTTTAATCGTAAAACTGAACCATAACAGCAGGAAATATATTGGTATGGGGTAGACCTATGTTGTAATTATTTGTATGTTGGATAGTTGCTAAAGACTTTACTTGGTTTTCAGCTTCCTTTTAAAAGCCATTTTAAATAGACTGATAAAAGGTTAGTTGGAAAAAAGACATTTTGAGAAATATTTTGTAATTTTTTTTTTGGAGAGGGAGTCGTGCTTTGTTGCCCAAGCAGTGTAGTGGCACGATCTCAGCTCACTGCAACCTCCACCTCCTGGGTTCAAGCGATTCTCCTCCCTCAGCCTCCCGAGTAGGTGGGATTACAGGTGCCCACCACCATACCTGGCTAATTTTTGTATTTTAGTAGAGACGGGGTTTCACTATGTAGGTCAAGCTGGTCTTGAACTCCTGACCTCAAATCATCCGCCCATCTCAGGCTCCCAAAGTGCTGGGATTACAGGCGTGAGCGACCGCGCCTGGCCTCATAAATATTTTTTAACTTGTAACTTTTGAAAATTATTAAAAAAAGGGGCTGGACACAGTGGCTCACGCCTGTAATCTGAGCACTTTGGGAGGCCAAGGTGGGTGGATCTCTTGAGCCAGGAGTTCGAGACCAACCTGGGCAACATAGTAAGACTCTGGCTCTACTAAAAATATAGAAATTAGCCAGGAGTGGTGGTGCATGCCTGTAATCTGAGCACTTTGGGAGGCCAAGGTGGGTGGATCATGAGGTCAGGAGTTCAAGACCAGCCTGGCCAAGACGGTGAAACCCTGTCTCTATTAAAAATACAAAAAATTAGCCGGGTGTGGTGGCAGGCAGCTGTAATCCAAGCTACTTGGGAGGCTGAAGCAGAGAATTGCTTGAATCTGGGAGGCGGAGTTTGTAGTGAGCTGAGATTGTACCACTGCACTCCAGCCTGGGTGACAGAGCAAGACTCCGTCTCAAAAAAAAAAAAAAAAAGACAATTATAAAAGTAAATATGTATAGTAGAGGAGGAAAGGAAAGAATTTACTGATTATAAAAATAGTACTTAGTCAATATAAGAAAGTTGAAAAAGGGGCCGGGCATGGTGACTCATGCCTGTAATCCCAGTACTTTGGGAAGCTGAGGCATGCAGATCATCTGAGGCCAGGAGTTTGAGACCAGCCTGGCCAACATAGTGAAACCCCATCTCTACTAAAAATATAGAAATTAGCCAGGAGTGGTGGTGCATGCCTGAAGTCCCAGCTACGTGAGAGGCTGAGGCAGGAGAATCACTGGAACCCTGGAGGCAGAGGCTGCAGTGAGCTGAGATTGCACCATTGCACTCAGGCTTGGGCAACAAGAGTGAAAATCTGTCTAAAAAAAAAAAAAAAAATAGTTGAAAACACAGGGTAATAAAAAGCTAAAAACATGCCCTTTAAAAACCAACTTCCGGCCTGGCACAGTGGCTCATGCTTATAATCCCAACACTTTGGGAGGCTGAGGTGGATGGATCTCTTGAGCCAGGAGTTCGAGACCAACCTGGGCAACATAGTAAGACTCTGGCTCTACTAAAAATACAAAAATGAGCTGGGTTAATGGTGCATGCCTGTAATCACAGCTACTCAGGAGGCTGAGGCATGAGAATTACCTGAATCGAGGAGGCAGAGGTTATAGTGAGCTGAGGTAGCGCCATTGCACTCAGACCTGGGTGACACAGCGAGACTCCGTCTCAAAAAAATAAAATAAATATGAATAAATATAAACCAACTTCCTGGAAATAACCACTATTTTAATGTGTGTCTTCCCAGTCTTTTTTGAGCAAAATTGAGAAGATAGTGTACCCATTGTTTTGTAATCTGCTTCTGACTTAACATATCATGAGCATTTTTCACATATCATTCAATGTGGTGACGTACTTCTTAGTGGCTGTCTAATATTCCATCCTTCTAGAGGCAGCTACTAAGTTTTTAAAAGTAAAATCCATCTTCTCTGTTTTCAGAATTAGCTCTGTAAAGAAAGAGACTAATTTTTTTTTTTTTTTAATGGTCTCTGGCCAGGTGCGGTGGCTCATGCCTGTAATCCCAGCACTTTGGGAGGCCAAGGTCGGCAGATCACTTGAGGACAGGAGTTCAAGACCAGCCTGGCCAACATGGTGTAACCCCATCTTTACTAAAAATACAAAAAATAGCTGGGCATGGTGGCGGCCACCTGTAATCCCAGCTACTCAGGAGGCTGAGGCAGGAGAATCCCTTAAACCCAGGAGACAGAAGTTGCAGTGAGCTGAGATCACACCACTGCACTCCAGCCTCTCCAGCCTGGGTGACAGTGAAACTCCATCTCAAAAAAAAAAAAAAAAAAGGTCTCTTATAAGCCATTACTTATGTTCAGATTTTAAAATAGTGATTTTGGTTTTTACTTTTTCTTTATTATTATAAACAAAAGATTGACAGGATTAGGAACAGTGAATGTTTAGAATTTACCCTTTGGTAGTTTTGAACTTGGAACTTTGTAATTTTATTACATATTCACAGAATTAATAGATAAGCAAAATTTTAAGAAACAAACTTGTTGATTAAGAGCATTACACTATTTATACAACAAAATATCCCTTTATATATTTTTTTCTGTATTAGGGTGGACTGCGTAGGGATATTGAAATTGAGGAATGCTGATGTTGAAGCCAGAATAGGAATTGCTGGTTCCAAGAAAAAAAGCACTCGTGCCAGATTGGTTTTTCGAGTTAATATCACGAGGAAAGATGGCTCCACTTTGACACTGCAAACACCCTCTTCTCCAATTTTGTGTAGTAAGTAAGAAGATATGGAGATACTAAACATATGGAGTTTCTTTCATTTTCTGTTAATCTTTTAGACATCTCTAAATTTTAGATATTTCACATACTCCGGCTTGTGATTGTGCAAAATTTGAGATATTTTAAAAGCAGTAGTCAGATTTTCTAGACCAAACTAGAGATGAATAATTGGGATACAATTCAAAAGATGTGGAGCATTTTGTAGTTTCCTATTATCATAATGTGCTGATTTAAAAAGTAATTTGGGCCACGTATGGTGGCTCACACCTGTAATCCCAGCACTTTGGGAGGCAAAGGTGGGAGGATCACTTCAGCCCAGGAGTTTAAGACCAGCCTGGGCAATGTAGTGAAAATCCTGTCTCTACAAAATAAAAAAATATATATAGTAAGTTGGGCGTGATGACTTGTGCCTGTAGTTTCAGCTACTCGGGAAGATGAGGCAAGAGGATCACTTGAGACCTAGGAGGTCAAGGCTGCAGTGAGCCTTGAGCATGCCTCTGCATTCCAACCTGGGCGGCAGACTGTGACTGTCTCAAAAAAAAAAAAAGTAATTTGAGCTGGTTATCAGAAGTAAATTACAAAACGAAAGCGTTTTCTAAACATCTTCACTGTGTGGTAAATTGCTATGGTTCTAACTGTTCTGTGTTAGAACATGAGTAAGGTAAGGAGGACTTTGCAAATAACAACATGGCAGAAGTTTTGATTACTAATTATAATAGTGTAGTATAGTGTTGGGAGTGGGAAATTCAATTCTTATCACTAACCTTGGCATGGACAGAAAATGATGTGTGCGTGTTTGTGTGTGTAAATTCAATTATGTTGTTATATATGTCTCACCGTAATTGTAGTTTCTCTCTAATGATTATTGTTACAAGTAATCAATAGGAAAATTTTTCCTTTTCACATTTCTTTTTTTTTTTTTTTTTTTTGAGACCGAGTTTCGCTTGTTGCCCAGGCTGGAGTGCAATGGTATGATCTTGGCTCACTGCAACCTCCACCTCCTAGGCTCAAGCAATTCTCCTGCCTCAGCCTCCCAAGTAACTGGGATTACAGGAGTGTGCCACTACCACCTGGCTAATTTTTGTATTTTTAGTAGAGATGGGATTTCACCATGTTGGCCAGGCTGGTCTTGAACGCCTGACCTCAAATGATCCACCTTGGCCTCCCAAAGTGCTGAGATTACAGGCGTGAGCCACTGCACTTGGCCTATTTGACCTATTTTTAAAAACAATATATGATATATTACTAAAAATGTTTATATTAATAAGATCAGTCAGCAAATTTGGCAGGCAGTGAAGTTGTTCAAGGCCAGGCACAGTGGCTCACCCCTGTAATCCCAGCACTTTGGGAAGCTGAAGTGGAAGGATTGCTTGTGGCCAGGAATTTGAAACTAGCCTGGGCAACATAGTGAGGCCTAGCCTCCGCCTCCCAGGTTCAAGCAGTCCTCTTACCACAGCCTCCTGAGTAGCTGGGATTACAGGCGTGTGCCACCTTGCCCAGCTAAATTTTTTTTGTATTTTTAGTAGAAATGGGTTTTTACCATGTTGGCCAGGCTGGTCTTGAACTCCTGACCTCAAATGATCCACCATCGTTCTCTAGCACCCCCAACCCCCTTTTTTTTTTTTTTTTTAAGAATAAGGCTGAGTGTGGTGGCTCATGCCTGTAATATCAGCACTTTGAGAGGCCAAGGCAGGAGGATCGCTTGAGGCCAGGAGTTTGAGACCAGCCCGGGCTGATCTCTCTTCCTGTTTCCTTCTGTCTCCCATTCCAATCCCAGCTCTTCTTACTAGCCAACTTTGTTTTCACCTCTCATTTTACTCCAGCTGTTTAAACCTGCCAAAAAGTTTATATTCTAACACAAGCCAGAAACTTATAATGGAAGTGTACTGAACAACTTAATGACAGACCCTGTCTCTACAAAAATTAAAAAAAAAAAAAAAAAAAGCCAGGCATGGTAGCATGTGCCTGTAGTGCCAGCTACTCAAGAGGCTGAGGCGGAAAGATCATTGAGCCCAGGGGTTTTGAGATAGCAGTGAGCTGTCATCACACCACTGCACTCCGGCTGTACAGGAGACCCTGTCTCTAAAAAAAAAAAAAAAAGGAAATTGTTCAGATGAGTGCTTTTTCAAAATTTTTTTAATTTATTGTTTCTAGCCTACTTTTTCTTAACAGTTATAATTACTGGAGGCTACAGTTTAGTTCAGGGAAACGGTAATGTGTTCTGATAACAAAATATGCCTCATTGCTCATTCAGTCACTCATTTAGTCAACATAAATTAAATGCAATGGTTCTCAGTCCTGGGTGTAGGTTAGAGTCACCTGTAGTGCATTAAAACAAACAAAAAAACTTGCCGATTGATGGTTTGTTTTCGGAAAGCTTCATAGTTAATTCAATGAATAGTTACAGTGTGCCTGACTCTGAAATTAAAGATGATAGTTTAAGGAGCTTACAGTTTAGCAGGCTGGGGAAAAAACAGGCAAGTAAATGTCTAATTTTACTATAAAATTATATTAACTTCCATATATGTGTATATAAAATTGTATATAGTCCAGGCATGGTAGCTCACACCTGTAATGAGAGCACTTTGGGAGGCCAAGGCAGGAGGGTCGCTTGAGCCCAGGAGTTTGAGATTAGCTTGGGGAACAAAGCAAGACCCTGTCTCTCTTTTTTTTAATAGTATATAAAAATTATATAAGCTTCCAATTGTATTATACAGTTATATAAAGATGCTATACGGCACAGTAGCTGTGTGACTAAAGTACAGTGGAATTATAGTAAGAGCATCTAATTCAGACTGCTCAGAGATGGTAGAACTTGTTCTGTCTTGTCTTAAAACACAATTAGAAGTAAAACAAGTAAAATGGGATTTACTTGAAAATTTTTCATATCTGCCTTTCTATAGTCATTCTGGGCAGAAGGATTCGTGTATATATATGCTCCCTGAAAGGGTATGATCCTTTTGGGGGAAATAAAAAGAGTTTGATGTGATTGGAACAAAAAGATATACATGATGAGGTGATAAGATTTGAGGTTACAGAGGTAGGCAACACCTCTTTCATAAAGTGGCTTGTGTGTTCAGCAAAATAATTTGAATTTTATCCTGACCACTTAGGAAGCTTGATGCTTGAACTTAGACTTTGAGAGCTGGATATGGGAGGAAAAGAAGAATAAACATAAAAATGATATACAGTAAAACACAGAACCCCAAAAATATTTTTATCTAAAAAAAATTAAAATGTTTGTTCCGTTATAAGTTTCTGGCTTGTGTTTATTTCCGTGAGTATAAACTTTTTGGCAGGTTTATGCAGTTGCAGTAAAATGAGAGGTAAAAAGGAAATTGGTTAGTGCGAAGAGTTGGGATTGGAATGGGAGATAGAAGGAAACAGGAAGAGAGAGAGGTAGAAAAGGAAAGGGGCCAAAAGGTGACACAGTTGGAAGGGAGAAGAGGAAACAGATACTTGATCTTCCTTCTATAGACACTCAGTGGAAAGAATTTGTAATATCAGGATTCATGCAGTGCCTTGTGGCTTTAAAAAAAATTACTTCTAATTATTGCTTTAACAGTGGCCATTGGATCCTTTGTCTTTTTGTTTGTTTTTAAGGGGACAGAAGATCATCCCTTTTTACATTCTTAACATCTTTCACATTCTCCAGAAAATATAGGTGTATATGTTTTTTGTTTTGGTATGTATGTTTATATTATTTTGTTATGTTATATCAAATTAAGAATATCAATTTTCAGCCAGGTGCAGTGGCACACAGCTGTAGTCCCAACTACTTGGGAGGCTGAGGAAGGAGAATCACTCGAGCCCGGGAGTTTAAATCCAGCCTGGGATTCAAAACCATCTCTTTAAAAAAAAAAGGCCAGGTGCCATTGTACACGCCTGTAATCCCAGCACTTTGGGAGGGCGAGGTAGGAGGATTGCTTGAAGCCAGGAGTTTGAAACCATCAAGGGCAACATAGCAAGAGCCCATCTCCACAAAAAACAAATGTTTTAAATTTGCTGGGCATGGTGGCATGCGCCTGTAGACCCAGCTACTTGAGAGGCTATGATGGGAGGATTATTTGAGCCCAAGAGTTCAAGGATACGGTGAGCTATAGTGGCACCACTGCACTCCAGCCTGGGCAACAGAGTGAGGTCTTATTGATCCTGTCTCTACAAAAGAAAAAAGAAAAAATTTTCATATCTACCTTTCTATAGTAGTTTTTAATAGGACAAAATTAATCATGGCTTTCTTACATGTAATATATATTAGATTTTATCTAATGCTTACTAAATTAAATTTGACTCGGAATTTAAGAATTTTCTACTTCCCCTATTTCTACCTATCCCACAGCTGTGGGGAAAGGATGGTGTTGTTAAGTAAACTATCCCTCTCTTAAAATTTTGGACGGGATTAGTAATATACATAAACAGATGTAGGCTTTGTACTCTAAAATTTTCTATTAAATATGTCCTTCTACTAAACATTATTGCAAAGCTTTATTTATTCTCTTGACGGGTTGAAATATTTGCTTACTTATTTTTCAGTATTGAGATATTCGTTATTTTTTTCAACTTTATTTATTTATTATTTATTTATTTTGAGATGGAGTCTCGCTCTGTCGCCCAGGCTGGATGGAGTGCAGTGGCAGTCCCGGCTCACTGCAAGCTCTGCCTCCCGGGTTCACGCCATTCTCCTGCCTCAGCCTCCCGAGTAGCTGGGACTACAGGCACCACCACGCCCGGCTAATTTTTTGTATTTTTAATAGAGACGGGGTTCCACCGTGTTAGCCAGGATGGTCTCGATCTCCTGACCTCATGATCCGTCCACCTCGGCCTCTCAGGGTGCTGGGATTACAGGAGTGAGCCACCGCGTTCGGCCTCAACTTTATTTTTAAGACTGCTAGTTGAAAAGCATCTAAAAGTACACAGTTTTTATAATACCAAAAAGGTGGTTGCTTTTTTGTGTGTTCTAATTTTTAAGCATTATCCCTTTCAAGAGTCAGCTTATAAATAACTTGACAGGGTGCAGTGGCTCACGCCTGTAATCCCAGCACTTTGGGAGGCCGAGGTGGGCAGATCACCTGAGGTCTGGAGATTGAGACCAGCCTGACCAACATGGAGAAAACTCATCTCTACTAAAAATACAGTTCACCAGGCGTGGTGGTGCATGCCTGTAATCCCAGCTACTCAGGAGGATGAGGCAGGAGAATTGCTTGAACCCGGGAGATGGGAGGTTCCTGTGAGCCAAGACTGCACCGTTGCACTCCAGCCTGGGCAACACGAGCAAAACTCCATCTCAAATAAATAAATAAATAAATAACTTAAAAATAAAAGTTAGTGCTTAAATAATCTTGACTTCAGTTCTGTTTAGTATGGCATCTGTCGGGGACCCATCTCGTAAACTTTAAAGAAAGGACCTTTGAGAAGGTCAAAAGTTAAATTATCTTGAAAGTAACAGACTAGTTCTTTCTGTAATGTAAATACAAATATGTAGAGGACAAATATATTCTAAACCTTTGGGGCCTCATTTGGCCGTCTTATGCCTTTAACACATAAATGAAAAAAAGGAGATATGGGAAAAAGTTTTACCAGTAATAAGTGAAGTGGAATTTCCACACAGTATTTAAAAATGGAGGGAAAGGTTATACGCTTTACATTTCATTTTGGTAATACAACATATTAATGTAATTTTGTACCTTTTATTTTCTTACCAGAACAATATATACCATATGTTTCTGGAATGTTTTTAAAAAACAAGTATCTATTTCCTGTTACTCCAAAAAGTTACCGTTAAATAAACTGATTTAGTTAATTCTTCATTTATTAGGATATATAATTGTCAGTGTATGACCAATGACCCTTTCCATTCTGTTCACACATTAACCTTGTAGGTTCTAGAAAATACTTGTTTTTTGTTTTTTTATTTTTTGTTTATTTCTTTTTTTAGACAAGGTTTCACTTTTGTTGCCCAGGCTGGGGTGCAGTGGTGCAATCTCGGGTCGCTGCAACCTCTGCCTCTTGGGTTCAACCGATTCTCCTGCCTCAGTCTCCCGAGTAGCTGGTATTACAAGCATGCGCCAGCACACCCAGCTAATTTTTTGTATTTTTAGTAGACATGGGGTTTCACCATGGTGGCCAGGCTGGTCTCCACATCCTGACCTCAGGTGATCCGCCCCGCTTGGCCTCCCAAAGTATTGGGATTACAGGTGTGAGCCAACTCACGCGGCCAGTGTATTTGTTTATACATTCACAATTTCTTTTAAACTCCCCAGCATTGTTGAAAATGTCATTTAGCATATACAAACAGGTTAAATATCTCTTGTCTGAAATGCTTAGGACCCGAAGTGCTTCAGGTTTTGAATTTCTTTGGACTTTGAATTTCTTTGCATATACATAATGAGGTTTCATGGGAATGGGACCCAAGTGTAAACACATAATTCATTTATGTTTCATATGTACCTATACACATAGCTTGAAAGTAATTTTATATAATATTTTAAATAATTTTGTGCATCAAAGTTTCAAAAAGCAAAGGTGACAGTGTTCCAGCCACCTTTGTAAACAATCTTTGTAAATAACCTGTTTGGCATCGCCATCGTTCCTGACTCTGAATTTATTTTTATTTGTTTGTTTTTATTTTTTTTGAGATGGAGTCTTGCTCTGTCACCAAGAGTGCAGTGACACGATCTTGGCTCACAGCAACCTCCACCTGCCGGGTTCAAGAGATTCTCCTGCCTCAGCCTTCCAAGTAGCTGGGATTACAGGTGCCTACCGTCACGCCCAGCTAATTTTTTGTATTTTTAGTAGAAATGGGGTTTCACCTGACTCTGAATTTATATGCTACCAATGAGCAATCCTTTTCTTATACTTCTTCACACATAAGTACTTAACAGTGGTGCAATCATGACTCACTGCAGCCTTGACCTCCGGGGTTTAAGTGATCCTCCCACCTCAGCCTCCTAAGTAGCTGGGAATTACATGTGCATGCTACCATGCCCAGCTAATTTTTTTGATTTTTTTTTGTAGAGACAAGGTCTCACTATTGCCCAGGCTGGTCTCGAACTTCTGGGCTCAAGTGATCCTCCATCCTTAGCCTCCCAAAGTGCTGGGATTACAGGTGTGAACCACTGCACCCGGCCCAGGTGTATAAATTTTTGAGCATTGTATTGGCACTCAAAAAGTTTTGGATTTTAGAGCATTTAAGATTTTAGATTTTTGGCTGGGCATGGTGGCTTATGCCTGAATCCCAGCACTTTGGGAGGCCGAGGTGGGCGGATCACAAGGTTAGAAATTCGAGACTAGCCTGACCAACATGGTGAAACCCCGTCTCTACTAAAAATACAAAAATTAGCCGGGCATGGTGGTGTGCGCCTGTAATCCTAGCTACTCAGGAGGCTGAGGCAGGAGAATTGCTTGAGCCCAGGAGGCGGAGGTTGCAGTGAGTCGAGATCATGCCTCTGCACTCTAGCCTGGGTGACAGAGCAAGACTCTGTCTCAAAAAAAAAAAAAAAAAAATTAGATTTTTGGATTAGGGATGCTCAGTTTGTGTTTAACAAAGACGGGATACTTGTTTGTATCAATAGCTGAGGGCTAAGTGATACTGCAGTAACACACAATTTTAAAAGACAACAAAACCAAACTCAGTGTGGCTTAAAATAACCGAGTTGGTAAAACCATGTGATGGCTCTCAAAGCTTTCACCTGGACTTGGCACATTACTTCAGTTCACATTTGATTATCCAAACCAGTCACGTGGCCAAGCCTGATGTCAGTGGAGCTAGAATTATAGCCTTTCCAGATAATTGTGTTACTGTAAAAATATTTACTACCCCTCCTTCAACAAAGACAACTCAGAACTGGATGACTGCAGGTTGATTTTAAGTAAGAAATAACTTGTGGTGGTTCTTGTTATAGAATGCATATGTATCTCCACAGCTCAGCCAGCAGGAGTGCCAGAAATCTTGAAGAAAAGCTTGCATAGCTGTTCAGTGAAAGGAGAAGAAGAAGTGTTTTTAATCGGCAAGAACTTTCTGAAAGGAACTAAAGTTATTTTCCAAGAAAATGTTTCTGGTAAGTACGCATATTTGTGGTACAGATATTTGCATGTTTTCACTTTGTTATATGGATATAGTCATAGCTAGAGAGTAAAAAAGTTCAGAAATTTAATAAATCACTTTTTATTTCAATCAGATGAAAACTCTTGAAGTCAGAAGCTGAAATTGACATGGAATTATTTCATCAGGTACAATTTAAGCTTTTTATAATTTGTTGTTCACTCTCTGAGCAATTCAGTTTTGTTCTGAAATTTTCCTGGATCAGTAGATTGCATTTCTTCTTATGGGATTGATGTGAATCATTGAAAGTTTCTTTCTTGAGTTTCTTTAACTGAATTAGAATTATTTTCCTAATGCTAAAATGACCACCTCTATTTTAAAAGTTAAGAGCATTAGCAAATGTTTCCATTGTTAATAAACAAAATATTTATTTCCTGATATTTATTTTCTCTGAGGATTTGCATAACCTTAATCCACTATATAGTTAAATAAAAGGCAAACCAGTATTTTGAGAATCTGTTATGTTTCAGGTGCTTTATGATTGTTAAACCTTCTTGTGTTTAGAAGCACTCATCACACTGATATTAAAGAGTCTGTATTTGTAGGACCTCACCATGTATTGTTTTCCAAATAACAATGAAAACTTGAAAACAAGGATCAAGACCTGATTTAGGAATTAGTATTTAGAGCAGACAGGAACAAACCCATAGAAACTGAGACTGAGACTAACAGAAGGCCAAATTTATAAGCAAGTTAGAAGGGCACATGCAGAAGAGGTAGTATGTACAGGTATAGACCGAAGACAGAGAAGAGAGAAACAGGAACAAGCTAATGTGTCAATTACCCAAAGCCTAAAATTTAGTGTAAGAAGCTGATGGAGAAAGAAGAGAACACATGAAGGAAGGTAGAAAAATAGAAGAGGCAAAACTTGGACAATCTATAGCCACTTTATCCAAAAAGTTTATAATATCCTTGTCGTTTTAAAATTTACTTTTTATTCCTTTGTGTATTTTTAAAAACCTAATAAAATTTAAAACATACATCCAATATATTGCCAGACTCAAGGCTCCGGGCACAGCCAAGACTGCTTCCACTTCATATACCAGACACAAGTTCAAAGGTCCCCAGGCCACCGTCTTTTTTTGAATGAGTAGCTCAAACAGTGGTTTTCCCACCGTCCCCTGGGATTTGATAACTTCCTAGAACAAGTCACAGAACTCTGGAAAGTGCTATACTTAGTGCCTATAGGATTTTGTTTGTTTGTTTTTTGTTTTATTTTGAGACCGAGTCTTGCTGTGTCGCCAGGCTGGCGTACAGTGGCGTGATTTCACCTCATTGCAACCTCTGACTCCCTGGTTCAAGCGATTCTCCTGTCTCAGCCTCCTGAGTAGCTGGGACTACAGGCACGTGCCACCATGTCCAACTAATTTTTTTATTTTTAGAAGAGATGGGGTTTCACCATATTGGCCAGGATGGTCTCCATCTCCTGACCTTGTGATCCGCCTGCCTCGGCCTCTCCAAAGTGCTGGGATTACAGGCATGAACCACTGTGCCCAGCCTAGTGCCTATAGTTTTGCAACAAAAGGGTAGAAATCAGAATCAGCTAAAGGGAGAGATGCATAACACAAGGTCTAGGAGTGTCCCAGGCACCAACCTTCTGTCATCCTCAGAAAGACATTACCATATTGGCATAGCAATGTGTGATAATAACAATACTTAGAGAATTACCAACCAGGGAAGCTCACCCGAGCCTTTGGTGTCCCGAGTTATTATTTCACACCTGATTATTTACTGCCCATGCAGCTGACCTTTGGTCTGCACTACAACGAGGTTGGAATTGATATGGTGTGTTCCAAAGCCTGTTATAAATTACATTGGTAGACTGTCCAGTGACCAAACTCTCAAGTAAATACCACTGTCACACAAGACATTGCAGGAACCTAGAGATTACCTCCTAGCAGCCAAAGGTAAAGACCAGAACTCTCTCTGGGTAAAGTTAATTATTTCCTACACAATATCGTATAGTGTAGAGATTCCTATATACCTAGACAAATGCTATGTGGCAAGTTTTCCTCTGGCCTTATGCTACTACATGTTGTGGAAAAGAGATAGTGGGACTTAACAAACATTCCTTTGTCACACAGACCATTGGGCAATATCTCCTAGGGTTTACTGTCAGACTAGTCTTAATTGAAGTTCTAATACCTGCTTTGTCATTAGCAATCTGTGTTAACTAAGTAAGACAAATCACTTTTGTGCCCCAGTTTTCTGATCTGTAAGATAAGTGCTTTCATTAGATTATTTGAAACTCCTTTTTTTTTTCCTGACTCTAACATTTTATTATTTATTATATTATTTGATCAGACCATCTCCACTCCCATGAACCAACAATAGCTTCCTCTGGAGTACTCCTGGAGGTTAGAGGCAATGTATTATAATTCTTCTGTGTTCCTTGTAATACCAAACACTTAATAGATACACAAGAAAAACTTGTTAGTTCATTTTATTCACCTTGAAGAAAAAGATGGGTGACTCTGTGGTCTAAGTAAGGTTCATTTGTTCTTTCTGAGGATACCTCAAACCCTAATTTCAGCCAGGTCTTTAAATATCTAGAGTTTTAATCCTAACTGAAACTTAATTTATTCATGCAGTACTGTTGTATGCTATGAACATGTTTTGTTTCTTGACAAATTGGTTAGATTAATGTAGACTCCCTTGCTTGTAATGCTCTATTATGATTGTCATTCTTATGATAAAGATTTATAGATAAGGAGGCTATTTCTGGAGATTGAGAGACTTGCCTTATAAATTATATAAAATATCAATGAAATAGCCCCAACAAATTATAGTATTAACTTGCTATCTTGTATAGAACTTTATATTCATAAGTTATCCTCCCTCCCTACCTCCGTTTTGCTTTCTCTCTCTCTCTTTCCCTTTGAGGCATGGGGTAGTCATATTTTTAAAACACTTTTTTTCAGGGCAGTTATGCCAGCTACAGTAGATTAAAGAATAATAATAATAATAAAAAATAAGACGTAGTGGAATGGAAAGGAATTATATCCTTATTTGGTGACTATATGTAGAGGTCCTGGGGTTTTTGCAAGCAAGCATGTAAACAAACGAAATCATAATCTAATCTGTCATTAATTCTGTGGTTTTGTTCATTTTTATCTTTTTCAGAGAGCGGTGTTTTGTTTTTTTTTTTTTCTAAAGGGGTTTTCTTGGAAGCCTTTTCTTTGAGTAGAATCAGAGCTGAGATCCTAGAGAATTGATTCTAGAGATTATATTAAAGGAAGAAAACCCACAAAGTAAACATTTAGGGGGAAGAAAATGTATTGAGGCTGGGTGTGGTGACTCGTACCTATAATCCCAGCACTTTGAGAGGTAGAGGCAGGAGGATTGCTTGAAGCTGGGAGTTTAAGACCAGCCTGGGCAACATAGTGAGATCCCATCTCTACAAAAAATTTAAAACATAGCCAGGCATGGTGGCACATGCCTATAGTTCCAGCTACTTGGGAGGCTGAGGTCGGAGAATCTCTTGAGGTCGGAGAATCACTTGAGCCCAGGAAGTTGAGGCTGCAGTAAGCCCTGATTCCGCCACTGCACTTCCACCTAGGTGACAGTGAGACCCTGTCTCAAACAAAAAACAGAAAAGACACTTCGGATGTGATCAGTAAAGAAGTATTAGACCTACACAAAAAAAGTTGAAAGGGAATCTCTACAATATTTAAAAATACCCAGCAGATGGTATAGTAGAAAAGACCTTTAAAAGATAATTTCACAAATTGCAATTATGAAAGATTGTAATAGCCATTCAGTTGCAAACCCAAAATCAATTCGTCAGGTATTACGCTTTTTCTGTTATAATACTATAAATATTGCCAGGCACATGGCTCATGCCTGTAATCCCGGCAGTTTGGGAGGCCGAGCCAGGTAGATCACCTGAGGTCAGGAGTTCGCGACCAGCCTAGACAATATGGTGAAACCCCGTCTCTACTAAAAATACAAAAATTTGCTGGGTGTAGTGGCATATGCCTGTAATCCCAGCTACTTAGGAGGCTGAGGCAAGAGAATCACTTGAACCCAGGAAGCGGAGGCTGCAGTGAGCTGAGATCACGCCATTGCACTCCAACCTGGGCTACAGGAGTGAAACTCTGTCTCAAAAAAAAAAAAGTAATATAATATTATAAATATTGAGACTAATGAAATCTGGGAAAACAATTCTTTGTTCAATATTTGTGGTCCATAGTATACCTCATGCTCATGTATACCAAATATGATGGGTACATGGTCGTTCATTGTATCTATTCCCTTTTAACAACTGTAGATGAGTTATATATAACAGTAATTACCTATTAAAATATGTATATAAAGGGATATTCAATCTATATATACAAATATACATAAAAGGATAGCTCAAGGGAAGATGGTATAAATGTGGAAAGAAAATTCTTGAAAGAAGTACAAAAAAAAGATCCTCAGAAGAATCTGTGGGAACAACTAAACAAAGTAGTGAAAGCTCGGAGGTTATGTTTTTCAAATCGGTTCTAAGAGTAATTTTGTAACGGGTCTTTGGTTAAGTCTAATTGTAGATAGTCTAATTATATATATTCCCAACTGTAAAATTAATGTGACAAAAGAAAAAGTATCTCATAGAAGAATCAAAGATATCTAGCACCATTGCTGGTACACTCTGAAAAAGATTATCTGCTAGGGAAAAAGTTATTTTGAATCTAAGCAGATTTTTCTAAGAAATTAAAATTCAATTATTTTCCTCTTTTTATCCCGAAGAGCATTATACCTGCTCCCAAGGCCTCCCAACCCTTTGTATGTTTTGTATGTATTGTATTCCTAGCTCAGTGATATTTAATTGATTCTAATTTATGAGAGGGTATTGAAAATAGCTTTTGATCACTAGTCACAGTTTACTGAATTTTTAATTCAGATCAGTTGTAGAATTTCTAGATTCAGATTGAGGAAGTTTGAAGAATTAGTAGCAAAATAGGTTCATTTGGTTTTTTAAAGCTTTCAAAATTAGTTTTACTTAAATATGCTCTCCAAAGCAAGTAGAGTAAAAGTATTTTGATAAAATATGCATCTGATTTGTAGACACTAATCCTGTTACTAATTGCCAAGAAACAAGTTTTTATTCAAAAGAATAATTTGAATTATGGAGTTTGCCAAATAATTTTAAGAGTGGAAGCTCTCACAAGCTGTTCATTCACCCATCTCCTTAACTCTAGGTAGACTGTTTCTGTGACATAGTTGTAGTGTTTAAACAACAGAGTAAAAATGAGGGTAGACAAGATTCAGTAACTCTGTTTCTTAGAAGTTGGATCGGCCGGGCGCGGTGGCTCAAGCCTGTAATCCCAGCACTTTGGGAGGCCGAGACGGGCGGATCACGAGGTCAGGAGATCGAGACCATCCTGGCTAACACGATGAAACCTCGTCTCTACTAAAAATACAAAAACTAGCCGGGCGACGTGGCGGGCGCCTGTAGTCCCAGCTACTGGGGAGGCTGAGAATGGCGTAAATCCGGGAGGCGGAGCTTGCAGTGAGCTGAGATCCAGCCACTGCACTCTAGCCCGGGCAACAGAGCGAGACTCTGCCTCAAAAAAAAAAAAAAAAGTTGGATCAATACCAGTGCATTTTTTTATGACCTTGTATGTGTTCAGATTTAGCGCCTGCTTCATAACTGTGGATGTATGCGTATTTGTACATGTTTTTCTACCTCGTTGAAAAAAATGTGGTTTTTTTGAGATGGCTAACTTAGGAGGCATTCTGTTAATGCCATCAATTAGAAGATAGTTCTTTTTTTTTTTTTTAGAGACAGAGTTATGCTCTTGTTGCCCAGGCTGGAGTGCAGTGACGGACGCGCTCTTGTCTCACCGCAACCTCTACCTCCTGGGTTCAAGTGATTGTCCTGCCTCAGTCTCCCAAGTAGCTGGGATTACAGGCCTGTACCACCACGCCCGGCTAATTTTGTATTTTTAGTAGAGATGGGGTTTCCCCATGTTGGTCAGGCTGGTCTCAAACTCCTGACCTCAGGTGATCTGCCCACCTCAGCCTCCCAGCTAGTTCTGTTTATTTATTTATTTATTTTGAGACAGAGTTTCGCTCTTGTTGCCCAAGCTGGAGTGCAATGGCGCGATCTTGGCTCACTGCCACCTGCACCCTCCGGGTTCAAACGATTCTTCTGCCTCGGCCTCCCGAGTAGCTGGGATTACAGGTGTGTGCCACCACAGCTGGCTTACTTTTGTATTTTTAGTAGAGACGGGTTTCCCATGTTGGTCAGGCTGGTCTCGAACTCCTGACCTCAGGTGATCTGCCCACCTCGGCCTGCCAAAGTATTGGGATTACAGGCGTGAGCCACTGCGCCTGGCCTAGTTCTTTATTTGTAATGTGACTGTATTTCAGAGAGTGTTTTAAGATGGCTCAGAAACAAATTAAATTCTCAGAAATGGAAACCTTGACCTTGATCTAATTTGTCCCATGTTTTCTATTCAACTGAGTCAACAACCTATATAGTGTAACTAAATTTTAAATGTCATCAAACTCACATCACCCTCAGCTGTCAGCTTCGGCCTCCTACCAATCAGATCATTAGTAAAAAAGCATAATGACTGCCCTATGATATCCCCTACCGTTATAATAATCTACTAGGGAAGAAGAAAAAAAGTCAAATATGACTCATATTACCCTCTAAGAAGATATAGTCCCCTTGAGTTAAGTACTGGTGAAACATTAAGAACTCTACCTTTCTCTTATAAGAATGCTTCAGAGGCCGGGCGCGGTGGCTCAAGCCTGTAATCCCAGCACTTTGGGAGGCCGAGACAGGCGGATCATGAGGTCAGGAGATCGAGACCATCCTGGCTAACACGGTGAAACCCTGTCTCTACTAAAAATACACACAAAAATTAGCTGGGTGTGGTGACGGGCGCCTGTAATCCCAGCACTTTGGGAGGCCAAGGCCGGTGGATCTCTTGAGGTCAGGGGTTTGAGACGACGCTACCAACGTGGTAAAACCCTGTCTCTACTAAAAATACACACAAAAATTAGCTGGGTGTGGTGACGGGCGCCTGTAATCCCAGCTACTAGGGAGGCTGAGGAAGGAGAATTGCTTGAACCCGAGAGGTACAGGTTGCAGTGAGCTGAGATCCGGCCACTGCACTCCAGCCCAGGCGACAGAGCAAGACTCCGTCTCAAAAAAAAAAAAAGAATGCTTCCACCACTATTGCAACTAAAAACATCTTTGGTTTACTGAGATGTGGATAAACTGAATCCAGTTTAACTTAAAATGAGAATTATGTTGTTAGGAGTAGCGAACTGCATTGTGAAATACATCTCACACTGAGGTTGTACAGAACATATGGTAACTGACTTTGCCCTTGGTGGGCATATTTTTTTCTAATAATGTATTCATTCTTTTATTCAATATGTACCTTATGTAAGGTACTATTCTTTACAAGTGAGACAGAGTGAAGAACAAAACAACCTAGATCCTCATGGAGCTTACATTCTTGTGTTTGGAGAGAGACCAAAAAACAAGCAAATAGGGTAATTTCAGGGGTGATGATAAGTGCTGTTATGGAAATAAACAATATTATGTTATAAGGTTGGGGAAGGGTTTTGCTTTAAATAGAATGATCAGGGAAGGCTTCTCTGAGGTGACATTTGTATCTGACCTGATAATGGGTTAGGAACTCACCATTTGAGGAGGTGAAGGAAGAATATTGCAGTTGAAGAGAATAGCAAGTATAGAGAATCTGAGGTAAAACTGAGTTTAGCATGTTAAAAGAAGGGACTGAGGTCAGTGTGGCTACAGTATAGTGAACTAGAAGAGGAGGAATGAGATGTAGTTGACAGGGCAGGGATCTTGACCTTGTAAGCCATTGTAAAACACTTGGATTTTACCTTTAAAGCAGTGTTAAGATTAATATCCTGATGCCTGTGAACCTGAGCTTTAAAATACATTCTTTTATTTTAATCACTTTTTAAACTTTACAGCTAACAGGAAATACACTTAATTAAAAAATTTTAAATATAAATGTTGCTTCTTTTCCAACTCTTGTACTTTTCTTTACATTAGAATCATCTTATTGTGAAGGTTCCCCCCTATCATGACCAACATATAACTTTGCCTGTGTCAGTGGGAATATATGTAGTGACGAACGCTGGAAGATCTCATGATGTTCAACCATTCACTTACACTCCAGACCCAGGTATGTCAAAATGAAAAATTCAGAACTAAAACGAATAGTTAATTTCCAGTTTTTTGAAAGAATATGAAGATGACTAGCCATCTCAAAAAGAAAGTTGCTCACTAAAATGAATTGATGTTAGTTTATTTTGGAAATGGCATTATTTTCTAAGAAGACAGCCACCAAATACTGCTTTTACTCTTACGTTAAGGAATCATTTCTACCTTACATTATAATAATAAAAGCCAGCAATTCTCTGAAGTCAGATTCTCTGAAACTATCTTACAGGTTACTCCTCCGTAAGAATTTCCATGCATTGACTACTGCTTATGTGTAGAAACAGGAAAGTGACAACTTTGGGAAATTGCTAACAGTTTAGTTTGGCTGGTTTATAGGGTACATTTTGAGAGAGAGAGGAGATAAACTAGAGTGACAAGTGATAAAATAAAAAATCTCATCAAAGACTGATGGTGAATAAATATTTTTTTCTTTCTATATTGCCCCATAATACCTGATAAATATTTTAAATATAACTTTAAGTGGTTGTGTTAAAATGGTATTTTAGGCCGGGTGCGGTGACTCACACCTAGAATCTCAGCACTTTGGGAGGCCAAGGCCGGTGGATCTCTTGAGGTCAGGGGTTTGAGACGATGCTACCAACGTGGTAAAACCCTGTCTCTACTAAAAATACACACAAAAAATTAGCTGGGTGTGGTGACGGGCGCCTGTAATCCCAGCTACTAGGGAGGCTGAGGAAGGAGAATTGCTTGAACCCGAGAGGTACAGGTTGCAGTGAGCTGAGATTGTGCCATTGCACTCCAGCCTGGGCGATAGAGCAAGACTGTCTCAAAAACAGAAAACAAAACAAAACAAAAACCTGATATTTTAGAAATTAGAGGAGCTAATTTTGTGTGTGTGTGTGTGGGGAGGAGATGGAGTCTCGCTCTGTTGCCCAGGCTGGAGTGCAATGGTGCGATCTTGGCTCACTGCAACCTCCACCTGCTGGGTTCAAACTATTCTCCTGCCTCAGCCTCCCAAATAGCTGGGACTACAGGCGTGTACTACCATGCCCAGCTAATTTTTGTTTTTTCAGTAGAAATGGGTTTCTCCTTGTTTCACCGTGTTAGCCAGGCTGCTTTCAAATTCCTAACCTTGTGATCTGCCTGCCTTGGCCTCCCAAAGCGTTGGGATTACAGGCGTGAGCCACCACGTCCGACCCTAAAATGTTAAAAGTTTAGAAGATACCTGTTTATGAAGTGTCTCACAAGTTATTTGCCTGCATTCATTTAGATGCGTGAAAAAAGAAAAAAGCCTCCTTTTGGCAGAAATGGGGAGAACATTTTGGAAATGGAAACTCTTTGCATGCTCCATTGACCTAGGCTTGGCTTCTGCCATGTTTACCATTGGTTCAGTTCAATCCAGTCTCAGGCATACTTCAGAATTAGCAGTTCTTCTCTATCTGTAGTTTATTAGTATGTATTTCCATATAGTTCAAGATCCAGTGAGGTAGAAGGTAAAGAAAGATGAGAGAGAAAGAAAGCCCTGGCATCAAAAAGTGAAGAAAACAGTAGCTAGGACAGAATTACAACTAGTTTAAGTTAATTACTTTCTGTCACTTAATTTTTCTCTTTCTTATTTTCTTTCCTTTTTGAGATGGAGTCTTGTGTTGCCCAGGATGGAGTGCAGTGGCGTGATCCCAGGTCACTGCAACCTCCGCATCCCAGGTTCAAGCGATTCTCCTACCTCAGCCTCTCATGAGTAGCTGGCACTACAGGCATGCACCACCATGCATGGCTAATTTTTGTTAGTAGAGACAGGGTTTTGCCATGTTGGCCAGGCTGGTCTCAAACTCTTGACCTCAGGTGATCTGCCCGCCTCAGCCTCTCAAAGTGCTGGGATTACAGGCGTGAGCCAGCACTCCCAGCCTCCTATTTTATTTTTAATCATATCTGAATTTTGCAGCATTATTTTCTACTAATTTGCTGCAAAAGGTATGCCACAGTACAGCACTGTTAAAATACCCCTTGAAGGCCTGGAGTGGTGGCTCACGCCTATAATCCTAGCACTTTGGGAGGCCAAGGCAGGCGAATCACTTAAGGCCAGGAATTCAAAACCAGCCTGGCCAAAATGGTGAAACCCCCTCTCTACTAAAAATACAAAAATTAGCCAGGCATGATGGTGGGCACCTATTGACCCACCTACGTGGGAGGCTGAGACAGGAGAATCTCTTGAACCCAGGAGGTGGAGGTTGCAGTGAGCCAAGATCACGCCACTGTAGTCTAGCCTGGGCAACAGAGTGAGATTTTGTCAAAAACAAAACAAAACAAACAAAAACCTTGATATTTGTCTCAGAATTAAAGATCATGTGTAAAAACTTTGGACCAAAAGGCAAAGTTTAGAAATAATATCCTGGCTTCAACAAAAATAGGAGAAAGAAGATTGGCTTATTCTCAAAGACCAAATATTTTATTGTTTCCTTTCTAGGAAGGCTTCAAACATCTAAGGAAATTTGATGTAAAATTAATAGTTGGCGGGCACAGTGGCTAATGCCTGTAATCCCAGCACTTTGGGAGGCCAAGGCAGGCGGACCACGAGGTCAGGAAATTGAGACCATCCTGGCTAACACGGTGAAACCCGTCTCTACTAACAATACAAAAATTAACCGGGCCTGGTGGTGGGCACCTGTAGTCCCAACTACTCGAGAGGCTGAGGCAGGAGAATGGTGTGAACCTGGGAGGCAGAGTTTGCAGTAAGCTGAGATCGCGCCACTGTACTCCAGCCTGGGCGACAGAGTGAGACTCCGTCTCAAAAAGAAAAAGGGGAAAGAAAATTAATGATAGTTAAAGCATTTTAGTAACTGTTAGTTACTAAATATTGACATTTAATGTTTTGCAGCAGCTTGCACAAACATGAGAAGAAGGATGGTATAATTAATACATAGGATTTTTTCCTGATGAGCTTCTGCATCAGTTGTGTTGGAAGGAAAGGAGTTTATGTCAGGAATAGCCTTAAAGGTTTTGCTATTCTGAAAACACTGAGATTTTCTTGTCTTCACTTGTTTCTTTGTTTTTGTTGATTAATTATAGAGACTTCAGGACTTTGAAGTACTTAGCATCAACATTAAGAATCCTCATTTCTTAGTGATAAATGCTAATTATTAAAAATTGCCCTTCGATAAATTGCTGAATAAACAGCTTTTAACTATTCTACTTCAAAGGCTATACTAATTGCCTAATTTTGGCCATTCTTAGGCAATCATTACCGTATGTTTGCTCTTTCAAGTTTTTCCCCACGTATTTTGTATGTTACAGATAGCAATCACTCTTAGAAAACCTTGTTTGAATAAATATAAGGTATGCAAACTTTCTAATACAATCTAATGCCTTAACTTCTGCCTCTATGATACAGCTAATTAGCCTTCCGCAGTTTTCCTTTTTTTTTTTTTTTTTTTTTTTTTTTTTCTTTCTTTTTTTTTTTTTTTTTTGAGACGGAGTCTCGCTCTGTCGCCCAGGCTGGAGTGCAGTGGCGTGATCCCAGGTCACTGCAACCTCCGCATCCCAGGTTCAAGCGATTCTCCTACCTCAGCCTCTCATGAGTAGCTGGCACTACAGGCATGCACCACCATGCATGGCTAATTTTTGTTAGTAGAGACAGGGTTTTGCCATGTTGGCCAGGCTGGTCTCAAACTCTTGACCTCAGGTGATCTGCCGCCTCAGCCTCTCAAAGTGCTGGGATTACAGGCGTGAGCCAGCACTCCCAGCCTCCTATTTTATTTTTAATCATATCTGAATTTTGCAGCATTATTTTCTACTAATTTGCTGCAAAAGGTATGCCACAGTACAGCACTGTTAAAATACCCCTTGAAGGCCTGGAGTGGTGGCTCACGCCTATAATCCTAGCACTTTGGGAGGCCAAGGCAGGCGAATCACTTAAGGCCAGGAATTCAAAACCAGCCTGGCCAAAATGGTGAAACCCCTCTACTAAAAATACAAAAATTAGCCAGGCATGATGGTGGGCACCTATTGACCCACCTACGTGGGAGGCTGAGACAGGAGAATCTCTTGAACCCAGGAGGTGGAGGTTGCAGTGAGCCAAGATCACGCCACTGTAGTCTAGCCTGGGCAACAGAGTGAGATTTTGTCAAAAACAAAACAAAACAAACAAAAACCTTGATATTTGTCTCAGAATTAAAGATCATGTGTAAAAACTTTGGACCAAAAGGCAAAGTTTAGAAATAATATCCTGGCTTCAACAAAAATAGGAGAAAGAAGATTGGCTTATTCTCAAAGACCAAATATTTTATTGTTTCCTTTCTAGGAAGGCTTCAAACATCTAAGGAAATTTGATGTAAAATTAATAGTTGGCGGGCACGGTGGCTAATGCCTGTAATCCCAGCACTTTGGGAGGCCAAGGCAGGCGGACCACGAGGTCAGGAAATTGAGACCATCCTGGCTAACACGGTGAAACCCGTCTCTACTAACAATACAAAAATTAACCGGGCCTGGTGGTGGGCACCTGTAGTCCCAACTACTCGAGAGGCTGAGGCAGGAGAATGGTGTGAACCTGGGAGGCAGAGTTTGCAGTAAGCTGAGATCGCGCCACTGTACTCCAGCCTGGGCGACAGAGTGAGACTCCGTCTCAAAAAGAAAAAGGGGAAAGAAAATTAATGATAGTTAAAGCATTTTAGTAACTGTTAGTTACTAAATATTGACATTTAATGTTTTGCAGCAGCTTGCACAAACATGAGAAGAAGGATGGTATAATTAATACATAGGATTTTTTCCTGATGAGCTTCTGCATCAGTTGTGTTGGAAGGAAAGGAGTTTATGTCAGGAATAGCCTTAAAGGTTTTGCTATTCTGAAAACACTGAGATTTTCTTGTCTTCACTTGTTTCTTTGTTTTTGTTGATTAATTATAGAGACTTCAGGACTTTGAAGTACTTAGCATCAACATTAAGAATCTTCATTTCTTAGTGATAAATGCTAATTATTAAAAATTGCCCTTCGATAAATTGCTGAATAAACAGCTTTTAACTATTCTACTTCAAAGGCTATACTAATTGCCTAATTTTGGCCATTCTTAGGCAATCATTACCGTATGTTTGCTCTTTCAAGTTTTTCCCCACGTATTTTGTATGTTACAGATAGCAATCACTCTTAGAAAACCTTGTTTGAATAAATATAAGGTATGCAAACTTTCTAATACAATCTAATGCCTTAACTTCTGCCTCTATGATACAGCTAATTAGCCTTCCCGCAGTTTTCCTTTTTTTTTTTTTTTGAGACGGAGTCTCGCTCTGTCGCCCAGGCTGGAGTGCAGTGGCCGGATCTCAGCTCACTGCAAGCTCCGCCTCCCGGGTTTACGCCATTGTCCTGCCTCAGCCTCCCGAGTAGCTGGGACTACAGGCGCCCACCACCACACCTGGCTAATTTTTGTATTTTCAGTAGACACAGGGTTTCACCATGTTGGCCAGGCTGGTCTCTAACTCCTGACCTCAAGTGGTCCGCCCGCCTCAGCCTCTCAAAATGTTGGGATTACAGGCTTGAGCCACCGCGCCTGGCCCTTTTTTTTTTTTTGAGACGGAGTCTCGCTCTGTCGCCCAGGCTGGAGTGCAGTGGCGGATCTCAGCTCACTGCAAGCTCCGCCTCCCGGGTTTACGCCATTGTCCTGCCTCAGCCTCCCGAGTAGCTGGGACTACAGGCGCCGCCACCTCGCCCGGCTAGTTTTTGTATTTTTAGTAGAGACGGGGTTTCACCGTGTTAGCCAGGATGGTCTCGATCTGCTGACCTCGTGATCCGCCCGCCTCGGCCTCCCAAAGTGCTGGGATTACAGGCATGAACCACAATTTTACTTTTTGTATTTTATGAAATAGGATAGTCTTTTCAAGTGTCCATGAGAGAGAATATGATTTCAGGAAAACTTGGGCACAGAAAATTTGGCCTATCTCAGTATGGCAAACTAATAGCTGTTGTGGTTCATTTAGGGACTATTGTTAAATATTTGATTACTCAGTAGTGTATAATTATAGCAGCCAGAACAAGGTCCATCCTAATATTTACGGGTTGGAGTAGAAGTGGTGACTGTTAATACTATTTGTTGAAATACTTAAAAATTATAAATAAAACTAACAAATCATTAAGTGAAATATACCTCCTATGCTATTTTGACCAAAATACCCTCATAAGAACCTGAAAGGCTAAATTTGAATTTAGATTTTTCAAACTGCTTTGAATTCTAAGCTGGGCTGTGGTAGCATGAGGAGAGAGCATCCCTACCTGCCACCCTTCTTTTGACACTTTTGGCTCCATCCTATACTTGGAAGCCTTTTGATACCTTAATCAGTGCTTCCATCTGATATGCCTAAGAGTGCTCACAAAATCTAGGATAGTTGTACAGAAAATCTAGACATCAGCCGGGCACAGTGGCTAATGCCTGTAATCCCAGCACTTTGGGAGGCCAAGGCAGGCGGACCACGAGGTCAGGAAATTGAGACCATCCTGGCTAACACAGTGAAACCTGTCTCTACTAAAAATACAAAAATTAACCGGGCCTGGTGGTGGGCACCTGTAGTCCCAACTACTCGAGAGGCTGAGGCAGGAGAATGGCATGAACCCAAGAGGCGGAGCTTGCAGTGAGCCGAGATTGCGCCACTGTACTCCAGCCTGGGTGACAGAGTGAGACTCCGTCTCAAAAAGAAAAAGGGGAAAGAAAATTAATGATAGTTAAAGCATTTTAGTAACTGTTAGTTACTAAATATTGACATTTAATGTTTTGCAGCAGCTTGCACAAACATGAGAAGAAGGATGGTATAATTAATACATAGGATTTTTTCCTGATGAGCTTCTGCATCAGTTGTGTTGGAAGGAAAGGAGTTTATGTCAGGAATAGCCTTAAAGGTTTTGCTATTCTGAAAACACTGAGATTTTCTTGTCTTCACTTGTTTCTTTGTTTTTGTTGATTAATTATAGAGACTTCAGGACTTTGAAGTACTTAGCATCAACATTAAGAATCCTCATTTCTTAGTGATAAATGCTAATTATTAAAAATTGCCCTTCGATAAATTGCTGAATAAACAGCTTTTAACTATTCTACTTCAAAGGCTATACTAATTGCCTAATTTTGGCCATTCTTAGGCAATCATTACCGTATGTTTGCTCTTTCAAGTTTTTCCCCACGTATTTTGTATGTTACAGATAGCAATCACTCTTAGAAAACCTTGTTTGAATAAATATAAGGTATGCAAACTTTCTAATACAATCTAATGCCTTAACTTCTGCCTCTATGATACAGCTAATTAGCCTTCCGCAGTTTTCCTTTTTTTTTTTCTTTTGAGATGGAATTTTGCTCTGTCATTCAGGCTAGAGTGCAATGGCGCGATCTCGACTCACTGCAACCTCCACCTCCTAGATTCAGGCGATTCTCCTGCCACAGCCTCCCAAGTGGCTGGGACTACAGGTGCCCACCACCACACCTGGCTAATTTTTGTATTTTTAGTAGACACAGGGTTTCACCATGTTGGCCAGGCTGGTCTCTAACTCCTGACCTCAAGTGATCCGCCCGCCTCAGCCTCTCAAAATGTTGGGATTACAGGCATGAGCCACAATTTTACATTTTGTATTTTATGAAATAGGATAGTCTTTTCAAGTGTCCATGAGAGAGAATATGATTTCAGGAAAACTTGGGCACAGAAAATTTGGCCTATCTCAGTATGGCAAACTAATAGCTGTTGTGGTTCATTTAGGGACTATTGTTAAATATTTGATTACTCAGTAGTGTATAATTATAGCAGCCAGAACAAGGTCCATCCTAATATTTACGGGTTGGAGTAGAAGTGGTGACTGTTAATACTATTTGTTGAAATACTTAAAAATTATAAATAAAACTAACAAATCATTAAGTGAAATATACCTCCTATGCTATTTTGACCAAAATACCCTCATAAGAACCTGAAAGGCTAAATTTGAATTTAGATTTTTCAAACTGCTTTGAATTCTAAGCTGGGCTGTGGTAGCATGAGGAGAGAGCATCCCTACCTGCCACCCTTCTTTTGACACTTTTGGCTCCATCCTATACTTGGAAGCCTTTTGATACCTTAATCAGTGCTTCCATCTGATATGCCTAAGAGTGCTCACAAAATCTAGGATAGTTGTACAGAAAATCTAGACATCAGCCGGGCACAGTGGCTAATGCCTGTAATCCCAGCACTTTGGGAGGCCAAGGCAGGCGGACCACGAGGTCAGGAAATTGAGACCATCCTGGCTAACACGGTGAAACCCGTCTCTACTAACAATACAAAAATTAACCGGGCCTGGTGGTGGGCACCTGTAGTCCCAACTACTCGAGAGGCTGAGGCAGGAGAATGGTGTGAACCTGGGAGGCAGAGTTTGCAGTAAGCTGAGATCGCGCCACTGTACTCCAGCCTGGGTGACAGAGTGAGACTCCGTCTCAAAAAGAAAAAGGGGAAAGAAAATTAATGATAGTTAAAGCATTTTAGTAACTGTTAGTTACTAAATATTGACATTTAATGTTTTGCAGCAGCTTGCACAAACATGAGAAGAAGGATGGTATAATTAATACATAGGATTTTTTCCTGATGAGCTTCTGCATCAGTTGTGTTGGAAGGAAAGGAGTTTATGTCAGGAATAGCCTTAAAGGTTTTGCTATTCTGAAAACACTGAGATTTTCTTGTCTTCACTTGTTTCTTTGTTTTTGTTGATTAATTATAGAGACTTCAGGACTTTGAAGTACTTAGCATCAACATTAAGAATCCTCATTTCTTAGTGATAAATGCTAATTATTAAAAATTGCCCTTCGATAAATTGCTGAATAAACAGCTTTTAACTATTCTACTTCAAAGGCTATACTAATTGCCTAATTTTGGCCATTCTTAGGCAATCATTACCGTATGTTTGCTCTTTCAAGTTTTTCCCCACGTATTTTGTATGTTACAGATAGCAATCACTCTTAGAAAACCTTGTTTGAATAAATATAAGGTATGCAAACTTTCTAATACAATCTAATGCCTTAACTTCTGCCTCTATGATACAGCTAATTAGCCTTCCGCAGTTTTCCTTTTTTTTTTTTTGAGATGGAATTTTGCTCTGTCATTCAGGCTAGAGTGCAATGGCGCGATCTCGACTCACTGCAACCTCCACCTCCTAGATTCAGGCGATTCTCCTGCCACAGCCTCCCAAGTGGCTGGGACTACAGGTGCCCACCACCACACCTGGCTAATTTTTGTATTTTCAGTAGACACAGGGTTTCACCATGTTGGCCAGGCTGGTCTCTAACTCCTGACCTCAAGTGGTCCGCCCGCCTCAGCCTCTCAAAATGTTGGGATTACAGGCATGAACCACAATTTTACTTTTTTGTATTTTATGAAATAGGATAGTCTTTTCAAGTGTCCATGAGAGAGAATATGATTTTAGGAAAACTTGGGCACAGAAAATTTGGCCTATCTCAGTATGGCAAACTAATAGCTGTTGTGGTTCATTTAGGGACTATTGTTAAATATTTGATTACTCAGTAGTGTATAATTATAGCAGCCAGAACAAGGTCCATCCTAATATTTACGGGTTGGAGTAGAAGTGGTGACTGTTAATACTATTTGTTGAAATACTTAAAAATTATAAATAAAACTAACAAATCATTAAGTGAAATATACCTCCTATGCTATTTTGACCAAAATACCCTCATAAGAACCTGAAAGGCTAAATTTGAATTTAGATTTTTCAAACTGCTTTGAATTCTAAGCTGGGCTGTGGTAGCATGAGGAGAGAGCATCCCTACCTGCCACCCTTCTTTTGACACTTTTTGGCTCCATCCTATACTTGGAAGCCTTTTGATACCTTAATCAGTGCTTCCATCTGATATGCCTAAGAGTGCTCACAAAATCTAGGATAGTTGTACAGAAAATCTAGACATCAGCCGGGCACAGTGGCTCATGCCTATAATCCCAGCCCTTTGGGAGGCCGAGGCGGGTGGATCATGAGGTCAGGAGATCGAGACCATCCTGGCTAACACAGTGAAACCTGTCTCTACTAAAAAATACAAAAAATTAGCTGGACGTGGTGGCGGGCACATGTAGTCCCAGCTACTCGGGAGGCTAAGGCAGGAGAATGGCATGAACCCAAGAGGCGGAGCTTGCAGTGAGCCGAGATTGCGCCACTGTACTCCAGCCTGGGTGACAGAGTGAGACTCCATCTCAAAAAAAAAAGAAAATCTAGGGATCCTGGGTGCCTGTTACATGGTCTAAAGGTAGGGTCAAGGCAGAGGCTCAAGTGAACATATCCTAGTTCCACACATTCTTCAAGGTACAGACCTTCTAACACCCAATGGGGCCATACTGCCCCAAATCAAAATGTGTATGTTCTTAGGCACTTAGATACTTTCCAGAGTCATAAAACCTTTGTTTTATTGATAGTCACTGAAGCTTTGCTTAGCCATTAAAACATCTTAAATTTTTTTTGACTTCAGCCTATTCAGACCCAGAAATCACACTAGACATTATTTGCTGTAACTCCACAGTGGTGATTTCTATAATAAATGGGGATGTAATATTTAACATCTTTTTTTCCTAAAAAGAAATTACTGGCTGGGTGAGGTGGCTCACATCTGTGGCCCTGACACTTCAGGAGGCTGAGGCAAGAGGATCACTTGAGCCCAGGAGTTCGAGACCAGCCTGGGCGATATAGTGACACCCCCTATCCCTACAAAGAAAAAATCATACTAAGCTAGGCATGGTGGCATGTGCCTGTAGTCCCAGCTACTCGGGTGGCTGAGGTGAGAGGATCGCTTGAGTCTGAGAGGTTGAGGATGCAGTAAGCTGTGATCAGGCCAGTGTACCCCAGCCTGGACAACAGAGCAAGACCCTATCTCAAAAAAAGAATAAGAAGAATTTTAAAATTACTAATAACATGACTTAAAAATAGAAATTTAAATTTTTTTCAAGGATTAGTTTATATTTTTAAATCTATTGTTACTAGAATTAATGTCTTGCATAAATATTTTATGTGTATTTTTTTCCATTCAGTTGCCTATAAATCATTTGTTGGACCTACTGTGAAGCATACTAAGATAAATTATTTAACTTCATTCACAGGAGATGTGTACAAATTCCTCTATTTTCGTTATATCATTTGACATATTAGAAAATATAAAATAAATATATTGAACAATAGAAATTGGCCGAGCGTGGTGGCTCACACATAGAATCCCAGCACTTTCGGAGACCAAGGCGGGTAGATCACCTGAGGTTGGGAGTTAGAGACCAGCCTGACCAACATGGAGAAACCCCGTCTCTACTAAAAATACAAAATTAGCTGGGTGTGGTGGGTCATGCCTGTAATCACAGCTGTTCAGGAGGCTAAGGCAGGAGAATTGCTTGAACCCAGGAGGCGGAGGTTGCGGTGAGCCGAGATCACGCCATCGTACTCCAGCCTGGGCAACAAGAACGAAACTCCATCTCAAAAAAAAAAAAAAAAAAAAAAAAAAGAAGAAAGAAAAGTAGAAATTAAGGCCAAGCACGATGGTTCATGCCTGTAATCCCAGCAGTTTGGGAGTCTGAGGTGGGCAGATTGCTTGAGCTTAGCAGTTTGAGACCAACCTGGGCAACATGGCAAAACACCATCTCTACCAAAAATATAAAAATTAGCCTGTCGTGGCAGCGTGCGCCTGTAGTTCCAGCTACTCAGGAGGCTGAGGTGGGTGGATGGCTTGAGCCTAGGAGGTGGAAGTTGCAGTGAGTCGATAATCACGCCACTGCACTCCAGCCTGGGTGGCAGAGCCCCAGACCTTGTTTCAAAGGAAAAAATAAATAAAGTGTATTCAAATGAAATGTATAATCATTTGAAGCAAGAACCAATTTATTTGTAATTTATTAAACTTTAGTTTTTAGAACTGATTTATATTCTTAGGCCCATTAAATTTGTAGTAGGCTGGGCGCTCAAGCCTGTAATCCCAGCACTTTGGGAGGCCAAGGTGGGCAGATCACTTGAAATCAGAAGTTTGAGACCAGCTTGGCCAACACGGTGAAACCCCATCTCTACTAAAAATACAAAAATTAGCCTAGCAGCCAGTGCAGTGGCTCACGCCTGTAATCCCAACACTTTGGGAAGCTAAGATGGCAGATCACCTGAGGTCAGGAGTTTGAGACCAGCCTGGCCAACACGGTGAAACCCCGTCTGTACTGAAAATACAAAAATTAGCCAGGTGTGGTGGTGTGCGCCTGTAGTCCCAGCTACTCGGGAGGCTGAGGCAGGAGAATCCCTTGAACCCAGGAGGTGGAGGTTGCAGTGAGCCTTGACTGCACCATTGCACTCCAGCCTGGGTAACAAGAGTAAAACTCCATCTCAAAAAAATAAATAAATAATTAGCCTGGCATGGTGGTGTGCACTTGAAATCCCAGCTACGCAAGAGGCTAAGGCAGGAGAATGGCTTGAACCTCGGAGGTGGATGTTGCAGTGACCCAAGATCATACCACTGCACTCCTGGGTGACCTAGCGAGACTCTGTCTCAAAAATAAATAAATAGATAATTAAGCTGGGCATGGTGGCTCACACCTGTAATCCCAGCACTTTGGGAGGCCAAGTCAGGTGGATCACAAGGTCAGGAGTTCAAGACCAGCCTGGCCAAGATAGTGAAACCCTGTCTCTACTAAAAATACAAAAAAAATTTAGCCGGGAGTGGTGGCAGGCACCTGTAATCCCAGCTACTCAGGAGGCTGAGGCAGAGAATTGCTTGAACCCAGGAGGCGGAGGTTGCGGTGATCCGAGATCGCGCCACTGCACTGCAGCCTGGGCAACAGAGCAAGACTCTGTCTCAAAAAAAAAAGATGGGGTTTCACCATGTTGGTCAGGCTGGTCTTGAACTCCTGACCGCAAGTGATCACCCACCTTGGCTTCCCAAAGTGCTGGGATTACAGATGTGAGCCACTGCACCCGGCCTGGTTTTGTTTTGCTAAGTGATCGCATGCTCTGCCCACTTGAAGACTGGAGAATTTAGAGGATAGAAATTTACCTCAACTAGAATTTCTGCTAAACAAATAATTAAATGATACTGTGTGACAAGATATTCTAATTAAAGAATTTAAGATATAAGGTTTTTAGGATGAGTAAATGTAGATAAATACAGTAATCTTTTTTTTTTTTTTAATAGCAGCAGCTGGTGCTTTGAATGTAAATGTGAAGAAGGAAGTATCTAGTCCAGCAAGACCTTGCTCCTTTGAAGAGGCCATGAAAGGTACCAAGTAGATTATTCTCAAAAATCGTAATTAGGTGCTCCTGTATGTTTTCTCTAGCACACCTTACTGTTTTGTTTTCTCTTAAGTACTTACAATACTTTGCAGGGTATCTTCCATATTGTAAAATAAATACGTGTTTAACTTTACTAAATGTAGAGATTTGTTTTCCAATTTGATATTTTTCTTGCTGAATATGTTTATATATTTTTAAAGTACATTGGAGTGGAGGAGTTTTGTTTTTTTGTTTTTTGTTTTTTTAATTCCCCAATATTAAAAGTATATGAGGCCGGGCACAGTGGTTCATGCCTGTAATCCCAGCACTTTGGGAGGCCGAGGCAGGTAGATCATTTGAGGTCAGCAGTTCAAGACCTGCCTGGCCAACATGGTGAAACCCTGTCTCTACTAAAAATACAAAAATTAGGCCGGGCACGGTGGCTCAAGCCTGTAATCCCAGCACTTTGGGAGGCCGAGACGGGCGGTTCACAAGGTCAGGAGATCGAGACCATCCTGGCTAACACGGTGAAACCCCGTCTCTACTAAAAAAATACAAAAAAACTAGCCGGGCGAGGTGGCGGGCGCCTGTAGTCCCAGCTACTCAGGAGGCTGAGGCAGGAGAATGGCGTGAACCTGGGAGGCGGAGTTTGCAGTGAGCTGAGATGCAGCCACTGCACTCCAGCCCGGGGCGGCAGAGCGAGACTCTGTCTCAAAAATATATATATATAAAAATTAGCCAGGGGTGGTGGCAGGTGCCTGTAGTCCCAGCTGCTCGGGAGGCTGAGTCAGGAGAATCTCTTTAATCTGGGAGGCAGAGGTTGCAGTGAGCCAAGATCATGCCACTGTACTCCAGCCTGGGTCACAGAGCGAGACCCTGTCTCCAAAAAAAAAAAAAAAGGAAAGTAAGGCCAGGCACGGTGGGTCACACCTGTAGTCCCGGCACTTTGGGAGACCAAGGTAGGAAGATTACTTGAGTCCAGAAATTTGAGATGATAAATATCCATTGGCTAATAATTAAATGCATCATCTATAGTTATTGCTGAACAGATATGGGCAGCACAGTGAGAAGATTTCTTGTCTCTACAAAAAAAAAATTAAAACAGGCCAGGCACGGTGGCTCACGCCTGTAATCCCAGCACTTTGGGAGGCCGAGGCAGGCGGATCACTTGAGGTCAGGCATTCAAGACCAGCCTGACCAACATGGAGAAATCCATTCTCTACTAAAAATACAAAATTAGCCGGGCATGGTGGTACTTGCCTGTAATCCCAGCTACTCGAGAAGCTGAGACAGGAGAATTGCTTGAATCCAGGAAGCAGAGGTTGCAGTGAGCTGAGATCGTGCCACCGTACTTCAATCTGGGCAACAAGAGCGAAACTCCCATCTCAAAAAAAAAAAAAAAAATAGGCCCGGTGCGGTGGCTCATGCCTTTAATCTCAACACACTTTGGGAGGCTGAGCTTTGCAGATCACCTGAGGTCAGGAGTTTGAGACCAGTCTGGTCAACATGGCGAAACCCCATCTCTACTAAAAATACAAACAAAATTAGCGTGGCATGGTGATATGTGCCTGTAATCCCAGCTACTCTGGAGGCTGAGGCAAGAGAATCGCTTGAACCCTGGAAGTGGAGGTTGCAGTGAGCCGAGATTGTGCCACTGCTCTCCAGCCTGGGCAACAGAGCAGGACTCGGTCTCAAAAAAAAAAAGTTAAAAACATTAACCAGGCATGGTGGCATGCACCTATCATCCTAGCTATTCATGATACCGAGGTAGGAGGATTGTTTAATCTGAAGAGGTTGAAGCTGGATTGAGCTGTGATCGTACCACTACACTCCAGCATGGGCAAAGGAACAAGACTCTCAAAAACAAAACAAAGCAGAAATTTTTTGATTAAAAATTGTACCTTTTTGATAAAAAATTTAAATCAGGCTGGGCATGGTGGCTCACACCTATAATCCCAGCACTTTGAGGGCCTGAGGTGGGTGGATCACCTGAGGTCAGGAATCTGAGACCAGCCTGGCCAACATGGTGAAACCTCATCTCTACTAAAAATACAAAATTTAGCTGGGCGTGGTGGTGCGTGCCTGTAATCCCAGCTGCTCAGGAGACTGGGCAGAAGAATTGCTCGAACCCGGGAGGCAGGGATTGCAGTGAGCTGAGATCATGCCACTGCACTCCAGCCTGGGTGACAGAGTAAAACTCTACCTCAAAAAATATATGTATAAATCACATATGAGAAATAGTTTGGTAAATAGAGATGAGTTGAGAAAAAATGCAAATGTTGAATTGTAATGCATTGACGTCAGCTTGATGTTCTTAGAGCAAATTAATTCTTAGTGAGGAGGAGAAAAAAATTAATCTGATATTTTCATTTATAATATACTACTGAATTGAAGTTGACTAGAAGATTATTATTAAATTAACAAGACGGAACATATCTGACAAACTTAATGTCTGGCCTGGAGACATTTTGGACTGTTTTTGGTGGGACTAGACTTAGATAAAATTGGAACAAGGCCAGATGCAGTGGCTCACACCTGTAATCCCAGCACTTTGGGAGGTCAAGCTGGTGGATCACCTGAGGTCAGGAGTTTGAGACCTGCCTGGCCAACATGGCAAAACCCTGTCTCTACTAAAAATACAAAATTTAGCTGGGCGTGGTGGTGCGTGCCTGTAATCTCAGCTAGTTGGGAGGCTGAGACTGGAGAATCGCTTGAATCCAGGAGGCGAAGGTTGTAGTGAGCCCAGATTGAGCCACTGCACTCCAGCTTGGGCAACAGAATGAGACTCTGGGAAAAAAAAAAAAAAGGATTGGAACATAAATAAAATTAACCTCTGTGACCTTTGTGCATATGACAGTAGAAAGACTTACATCTTTGCATGAGCATTAGACTAAAATGTCCTTTTACTCTTTGTCTTTACCAGTAGACATACTTGTCAGTGGTCAGCTGAGGATAGATAAAAGATTCCTGCTCAACTTACTCTACCTAGTCTCACTTTCCAGAAACGGGGAGAAGATAATAAGCATTACTATCTAAATACATTTTTTTTTTTTTTTTTTTTTTGAGACGGAGTCTCGCTCTGTCGCCCGGGCTGGAGTGCAGTGGCCGGATCTCAGCTCACTGCAAGCTCCGCTTCCTGGGTTTACGCCATTCTCCTGCCTCAGCCTCCAGAGTAGCTGGGACTACAGGCGCCCGCCACCTCATCCGGCTAGTTTGTTTTTTGTATTTTTTTTAGTAGAGATGGCGTTTCACTGTGTTAGCCAGGATGGTCTCGAACTCCTGACCTCGTGATCTGCCCGTCTCGGCCTCCCAAAGTGCTGGGATTACAGGCTTGAGCCACCACGCCCGGCCGCATTTTTTTTTTTTTTTGAGATGGAGTCTTGCTCTGTCGCCCAGGCTGGAGTGCAGTGGCGCGATCTCGGCTCACTGCAAGCTCTGTCTCCCGGGTTCACGCCATTCTCCTGCCTCAGCCTCCCGAGTAGCTGGGACTACAGGCGCCTGCCACCACGCCCAGCTAATTTTTTGTATTTTTTAGTAGAGATGGGGTTTCACCGTGTTAGCCAGGATGGTCTCGATCTCCTCACCTCGTGATCTGCCTGCCTCGGCCTCCCAACGTGCTGGGCTTACAGGCGTGAACCACTGCACCCAGCCCTAAATACATTTTAAGAAAAATTGTAGATCTGTTAAGCAATAACTGTATAGGTGATATATTTATTTATATGTAATTTCTAATTGAATTATAATATAATCTTGTCTGTAAACATGGAAATTTTTAGACCAAAAATACTGTTAATAAAAATATAAGCCAGGTACAGTGGCTAGTGCCTATAATCCCAACTACTCAAGAGACTGAGGTGGGTGGATCACTTGAATCCCGGAGTTTGAGGCTGCAGGTACTACACTCCAGCCTGGGTAACAGAATGAGACCCTGCCTCTAATTGAATGAGTGAGTGAGTGAGTGAATGAATGAATGAATATTTTTAAAAAGAAAAATACAGACTGTGTATTTTTATTTTTATTTATTATTATTATTATTTGAGATGGAGTCTTGCTTTGTTGCCCAGGCTGGAGTGCAGTGGCATGGTCTCAGCTTACTGCAACCTCCGACCTCTGCCTCCTGGGTTCAAGTGATTCTCCTGGCTCAGTCTCTTCAGTAGCTGAGATTTACAGGTGCCCTCTACCATGCTTGGCTACTTTTTTTTTTTTGGTTTTTTTTTTTTTTGTATTTTTAGTAGAGACAGGGTTTCACCACGTTGGTCAGGCTGATCTCGAACTCCTGACCTCGTGGTCCACCTGCCTCCGCCTCCCAGATTACTGGGATTACAGGCATGAGTCACTGCACCTGGCCCGTATTTTTGTTTTTGTAGGATTAACCAAATAATCCACAACAAACTAAATTGACAGTGATAAAGCTAAAGTAAGATTAATTCTTTTCTTCATTCACTCAGCAAACATTTGTTGATTACCTACTGTGCAACAGGCAATAACAACATCTGCCTTCATGGAGCTCATGATCTAATGAAATTCAAAAGCAAGAATAGTAGTTGACTATTACAGGATCAACTTAAGATAACACCAATGGTTTTAAAAATGTTCTATGGGATATTCTTAGATTACTTTTAAATGCCTGCCCTGTGCATGATCTGAAGTTTTGTCTCAGTCAAAATTGGGTTGTAGGCCAAGTGTCGTGGCTCATGCCTATAATCCCAGCACTTTGGGAGGCCTAGCAGGGAGGATTGCTTGAGCTCAGGAGTTCAAGACCAGCCTAGGCAACGTAATGAGACTCTTGTCTCTACAAAAAAAATTTTAAAAATTAGTCAGGCATGGTGGTGTACCTGTAGTCCCAGATACGTGTAGGGCTGAGGTGGGAGGATTGCCTGAGCCCAGGAGTGAGGCCTGATTGTACCACTGCACACCCACCAACAGAGAGAGACCCTGTCTCAAATAAAATAAAATAAAATAAAATAAAAATCTGGTTGTTAGGGGAATTGTATTGGTATTAGAATTTAGGTGAAAATAGGCCCAAAGAACTCATGAATAAATGATTCATTTCTCAAACAGGTAGAATAATAAAACATGGAATGTCAAAAGTTAAATGAACACTTTCCCCTCTATCAAAATAATCAGTTTTCGTAGGAATTACGTTTTTAGCCAAATGGCTGTGAGGCAAGTTGAAGACAAGAAAATTGCAAATATTTTTAGATGAAATTATTTACGTTGTTTTTTTTTTTTTTTTTTGAGACAGAGTCTTGCTCTGTTGCCCAGCCTGCAGTACAGTAGAGCAATCTCAGCTCACTGCAACCTCCTTCTCCCGGATTCAAGCGACTCTTGTGCCTTAGCCTCCCAAGTAGCTAGGATGTACAGGCATGTGCCACCATGCCTTGCTAATTTTTGTATTTTTAGTAGAGACAGAGTTTCACCATGTCGGCCAGGCTGGTCTCTAACTCCTGGCCTCAAGTAATCTGCCCGCCTCAGCCTCCCAAAGTGCTGGGATTACAGGCATGAGCCACCACACTTGGCCTTTCAGCAACATATTGACTAACAACAACAACAAAAATTTATGAAGGGAGCTATCCAACTTACATACTATGTGCCATTTTAAAAGCTTTATAGCCAGGATTTCTTCTTGGTATCAAATTAAGAAATTTAACAGCTATGCTTTCTGAAGACTCTTTCCATAGAGCCTCCAAGTGGTAGTAAACTTTTAAATCAGGATTTGGCTATGTGCTCAACTCAGAAGACTGTCATTAGCAATAGCAGTAGCTACCACTGAGTGCCAGTGCAGACTCAGGTAGACAAAAAAAAAAAGAAAGAAAAGCAATCAAGGGGGAAAAGTAGATATAGTGAAGTGGTAGAATCTTGCTATATGTTGCCTCTAGGTACACATCTAGAACTAACTACTCCTCAAAATGGAGGTGGTAGGAGGTGGGAAATAATTTTTCATTTTGCTTGGGAAATTTGGTTTGTAAACCTAAAATAGCCCTTATTTCTGAGGGGAAAAAAAAAGATGTTTAAAGTCCAGTCTAAAAGAGAATTGTGTCCATGTGCCAACTTGTCATATTCAAATTTTCTAATTAGTTTTCTTTTAATTTAGAAAAGCAAAATTTATTGATCACTGGGTGGTATTTTCTAATGAGAAGCTTGAGCTTAGTTTAAGAAAGAAGTGCTCTGACAATCTCATAGCCCTTAAGAAGTTCTGAGACTTTATATTGTCAGACAGCTAAATCCTGAGAGAAGAGTGTAGTGGTTGTAATTGAGTATCTTTACCCTCCTGGAGATTTTTAAGCTGTATCCTATAATATACTCTGGTCAGGTTGGGTAGTATGATTCAAGGCACTTGGAACGGTCTTGGGGAATATGGCCTGGTAATTGAACTGCTTAATCTTATTATTAATATTTAAGCTATAGTTCCAGGCCCATTCCAGAGGTCCCCCAGCCAACGCACTTCATAAAAGGGAAGATACATCTTAATATACCAGTTTTGTATCTCATGCTACCGTTATAGCATCAAAAAATAGACATTTAAATCATGACTAATAACAAATTTTAGAATGAAATAGTTGGCAATTTTTGTGATTTTACACTTTTCTTTTTGTGTGTGTGTATGCAGCAATGAAAACTACTGGATGTAATTTAGATAAGGTAAATATTATTCCTAACGCCCTGATCACTCCACTCATACCAAGCAGTATGATTAAGAGTGATGATGTTACTCCAATGGAAGTAACAGCAGAAAAAAGATCTTCCACTATTTTTAAGGTAAGCTATATTGACTAGTGCTCCAACTTCTAACCTCCTATATAAAAATTGCTGTCTTTTACTTTTCCTATTTTTTTCACATTGCTTTTACTTTGGATGTACTTAATGAATTTTGCCGTAAAGAGGGAATGCTTTATACTTCAGCAAAATTGCCCACAAAGTGACTTCCAATATACATTTTGACAAGGGAGGAATTAATATGTTATATGAGATATTAATGAAAGTACTAATTTTAGCATTTGTGGAATTAAGAGATGTTTTTATTTTTTCCCAGTCTTTTCCCATAATTTTCTATTTCTTTTTTTTACTTGTCTTCTCCCCTGTAATGTTACTGAGGAGTCGCCAAATTGAGATATTTTGATACCTGCTCTTCATGAAGCATAAAATTAATGTGTTCTGATTACCCTTAATTCACCTAAGCATATCAGTAGCTGATTATTCTACTTCTTTGTTTGACTATCTTTGCTTATAGTACTTTTTAAAAATATATCCCAAGGAAAATGAGGCATCATCATGTAATGGAGAATTGTAGTCCCATAACTGTTTTCTAAATGATAATAATATAGAGTGGAAAACTGGTCCTGCATATATTTTTAGAACAATAGTGATTTTTTTTTTTCCCTCCTTGAGACGGACAGAGTGTCTCTCTGTCGCCCAGGCTGGAGTGCAGTGGCATGATCTCTGCTCACTGCAAGCTCCGCCTCCCAGGTTCACGCCATTTTCCTGCCTCAGCCTCCTGAGTGACTGGGACTACAGGCGCCTGCCACCTCGCCCGGCTAATTTTTTGTCTTTTCAAAAGCAGAGACGGGTTTTGACGTTGTTAGCCAGGATGGTCTCGATCTTCTGACCTCATGATCTGCCCGCCTTGGCCTCCCAAAGTGCTGGGATTACAGGCTTGAGCCACCGTGCCTGGCCAAACAGTAGTGATTTTTGATGTATGTTACAAACTTATTTAATGTTTATATATTCATATTATTTGGGGATTTTTATTTTTTAGACTACAAAGACAGTCGGATCAACTCAGCAAGCATTAGAAAACATCTCAAACATAGCGGGAAATGGCTCTTTTTCATCACCATCATCTTCCCACCTACCTTCTGAAAATGAAAAACAGCAGCAGATTCAGCCCAAGGCATACAACCCAGAGACCCTGACAACTATTCAAACCCAGGACATCTCACAGCCTGGTACTTTTCCAACAGTTTCTGCTTCTAGTCAGCTGCCCAACAGCGATGCATTATTGCAGCAGGCTACACAGTTCCAGACAAGAGAAACTCAGTCTGGAGAGGTATTACAGTCAGATGGCACAGTGGTTAATTTGTCACAACTGACTGAGGCGTCACAACAACAGCAGCAGTCCCCACTGCAAGAAGCAGCACAGGCTTTACAGCAGCAGATTTCATCAAATATTTTTCCATCACCAAATAGTGTGAGTCAGCTTCAGAATACTATTCAGCAGCTGCAAGCAGGGAGTTTTACAGGCAGTACTGCTAGTGGCAGCAGTGAAGTGTTGACTTGGTCCAACAAGTTTTAGAGGCACAGCAACAGTTATCTTCAGTTTTATTTTCTGCTCCAGATGGTAATGAGAATGTTCAAGAGCAGCTTAGTGCAGATATTTTTCAACAAGTCAGTCAAATTCAGAGTGGTGTAAGCCCTGGAATGTTTTCCTCAACAGAGCCAACAGTCCATACCAGACCAGATAATTTATTACCTGGAAGAGCTGAAAGTGTTCATCCACAGTCTGAAAACACGTTATCTAATCAACAGCAGCAGCAGCAACAACAGCAAGTGATGGAATCTTCAGCCACAATGGTGATGGAGATGCAACAAAGTATCTGCCAGGCAGCTGCCCAGATTCAGTCAGAATTATTCCCTTCAACTGCTTCAGCAAATGGAAACCTTCAGCAATCGCCAGTTTACCAGCAGACTTCTCACATGATGAGTGCATTGTCTACCAATGAGGATATGCAAATGCAGTGTGAATTGTTTTCTTCTCCTCCTGCAGTTTCTGGAAATGAAACTTCTACAACCACCACACAGCAGGTTGCAACCCCTGGCACTACCATGTTTCAGACATCAAGTTCAGGAGATGGAGAAGAAACTGGAACACAAGCAAAACAGATTCAGAACAGTGTCTTTCAGACCATGGTCCAAATGCAACAGAGTGGGAACAATCAACCTCAAGTTAACCTTTTTTCATCCACAAAAAGTATGATGAGTGTTCAGAATAGTGGTACCCAGCAACAAGGTAATGGTTTATTCCAGCAAGGGAATGAGATGATGTCACTTCAATCTGGAAATTTTTTGCAGCAGTCTTCTCATTCACAGGCCCAACTTTTTCATCCTCAAAATCCTATTGCCGACGCTCAGAATCTTTCCCAGGAAACTCAAGGTTCTCTCTTTCATAGTCCAAATCCTATTGTCCGCAGTCAGACTTCTACAACCTCCTCTGAACAAATGCAGCCTCCAATGTTTCACTCGCAAAGTACCATTGCTGTGTTACAAGGCTCTTCAGTTCCTCAAGACCAGCAGTCAACCAACATATTTCTTTCCCAGAGTCCCATGAATAATCTTCAGACTAACACAGTAGCCCAAGAAGCATTTTTTGCAGCACCGAACTCAATTTCTCCACTTCAGTCAACATCAAACACTGAACAACAAGCTGCTTTCCAACAGCAAGCTCCAATATCACACATCCAGACCCCTATGCTTTCCCAAGAACAGGCACAACCCCCGCAGCAGGGTTTATTTCAGCCTCAGGTGTCCCTGGGCTCCCTTCCACCTAATCCAATGCCTCAAAGCCAACAAGGAACCATGTTCCAGTCACAGCACTCAATAGTTGCCATGCAGAGTAACTCTCCATCCCAGGAGCAGCAGCAACAGCAGCAGCAGCAACAACAGGGCATTTTATTCAGTAATCAGAATACCATGGCTACAATGGCGTCTCCAAAGCAACCACCACCAAACATGATATTCAACCCAAATCAAAATCCAATGGCTAATCAGGAGCAACAAAACCAGTCAATTTTTCACCAACAAAGTAATATGGCCCCAATGAATCAAGAGCAACAGCCCATGCAATTTCAGAGTCAGTCCACAGTTTCCTCACTTCAGAACCCAGGTCCTACCCAGTCGGAATCATCACAGACCCCCTTGTTCCATAGCTCTCCTCAGATTCAGTTGGTACAAGGGTCACCTAGTTCTCAAGAGCAGCAAGTAACACTCTTCTTATCTCCAGCATCCATGTCTGCCTTGCAGACCAGTATAAATCAACAAGATATGCAACAGTCTCCCCTTTATTCACCTCAGAACAACATGCCTGGAATTCAAGGAGCCACATCTTCGCCTCAGCCACAGGCTACTTTATTTCACAACACAGCAGGAGGCACAATGAACCAACTACAGAATTCTCCTGGCTCATCTCCGCAGACATCAGGAATGTTCTTATTTGGCATTCAAAATAGTAAGAAACTCTAATTTTCATTACTTAATTGGTCATTATTATTATTAGAAGGAAGCAGAGTGCAGTGGTGCAATCTCGACTCATTGCACCCTCTGCCTCCCAGGTTCAGATGATTCTCCTGCCTCAGCCTCCTGAGCAGCTGGGATTACAGGTTTGCACAACACACCCAGCTAATTTTTGTATTGTTGTTAGAGACGGGCTTTCACCATGTTGACCAGGCTGGTGTCGAATTTTTGACCTCAAGTGATGTGCTGGCCTCAGCCTCCCAAAGTGCTGGGATTACAGGCGTGAGCCACCGCACCGTCTTGTACAGTTGTTTTAAGAGTGTAGATTGTAGTTAGAATTCTATCACCTATAGACTATGAGATCTTGTACAAGTTATTTGGCTTTTATGGGTCTCAATTTTCTCATTTAAAATGGTGATAATATTACATACTTTACATGGATTGGGGAGTATTAAATATGGCAATGTATAAAATGTGTGTTTGCCATTTTAAGCTATAAACTTAAAAGGAAAACGAAGTAAGAATGACAGATAATATCTTAGCCAATTGAAGTCAGTAGTTTCTAAGGAGGTAGAAACTCATCTTTAGGCCGGGCGCAGTGGCTCAAGCCTGTAATCCCAGCACTTTGGGAGGCCGAGACCAGCGGATCACGAGGTCAGGAGATCGAGACCATCCTGGCTAACACGGTGAAACCCCGTCTCTACTAAAAATACAAAAACTAGCTGGGCGAGGTGGCGGGCGCCTGTATTCCCAGCTACTCAGGAGGCTGAAGCAGGAGAATGGCATAAACCTGGGAGGCGGAGCTTGCAGTGAGCTGAGATCCGGTCACTACACTCCAGCCTGGGCGATAGAGCGAGACTCCGTCTCAAAAAAAAAAAACCCATCTTTAATGTTAATATACCAAGGAATTTATATAGGACTTTTGATATTTAAGCAAAGTTGTATTTTTAGACTGCTTTAAGGAAACCTAAGATGAATTCCAGTGCCAATCTGTGAAAACCTTTTTCTTGTACTGTCATGTGCCTAACTTTTAGTAATGTACAAGGAGAATGCAGTAATGAATTTTCCCTAACAACGAGTATCTTTTCATGAGTCTTTACTAACCAGATACCTTCTATTTTCAATGTCTCTGCAGACTGTAGTCAGCTTTTAACCTCTGGACCAGCTACATTGCCTGATCAGTTGATGGCCATAAGTCAGCCAGGCCAACCACAAAATGAGGGCCAGCCACCTGTGACAATACCTCTTTCTCAGCAAATGCCAGAGAATTCTCCACTGGCATCCTCTATAAACACCAACCAGAACATCGAAAAGATTGATTTGCTTGTTTCGTTGCAAAACCAAGGGAACAACTTGACTGGCTCCTTTTAACTGGATATGTAAGTATTGCATTTTGGCTTCTTATTGGAAAGCATCAAATTTTATTCTTAACAGATTTAGGTTAAGTAATAGTAGTTTAGTTCTGAACTTTTAAAATGTGGCTTTCTCACAAGATGATACTTTTTTACTCTGAATAAAATTATTCTGAATGATAGCTTATGGTCATATAGTTAATGCAGACCAAACATCCCTAGTCCAAAAATCCAAAATCCAAAATGCTCTGAAATCCGAATCTTTTTGAGTGCTGACATGACATCTCAAGTGGAAAATTCCACACCTGACCTCATATGATAGGGTCGTAGTCAAAATGCAGGCTCACAACATGCAGTTTATTTGGTGTCCCTGAGGGAAAAAAAGATTCTCCCAGCTCCCTTCAGCTGTGATAGATCTTTTTAGGTGTATATGAAACAGAAGTGAATTACATGTTTGGACTTGTGTCTTATCCCCAAGACATCTCATTGTGTATATGTACATATTCCAAAATCCAAAAAGAAATCGGAAATACTTCGATCCCAAGCATTTTAGATAAGGGATATTCAACCTATATTGGACATTCCTTCTGCTTCTGAGCTTCTTTGCCTTGGAATAACAAAACATCTGATGAGTATGCACAATGTGTTTCCTCTGTACTATATATTGGATATAATCATGCCTCATTCATCCCTTCCTCCAGAAATAAATATTGAGTCAGAAAAGTCTGTGGAAGATCAAATATGAAAAGTTTTACTTATAGTGCCATAATATACTTTAGGATCATTCAGGGTGTCAGACACTTTATAAATACTTCCCTCCTTAGTAAGTTACATTAAACTTTTCTCTTTTTAGAAATTCCATGAAGAAAATCCTGATTCCAAGATGTCCTGAGATCTTGTGGTTCCATGAGAATTACTACTTTAAAAATAAAACAAAATATGAAAAACTGTATTTGAGTAAACTGATAGATTTTATTCTGACTGCAAAAGAGCACACCTATGCAGCTTGTTGCAGTGACTAACCACCAATGTTAACATCTTCATATTTTATATTCCTAATAACAGTGATGACTGAGAATCTATTTGAGTTTCCAGCTGGCAGAATTAATTGTTATTATTTTCCTAGACGCAATTTCCTTAAACGTACAGTTTAAATTAAAGGCTGGACCACTCAGTTATTATTGCTATTAGAAAATAATATATCATGTTTACTTTCGTTCTTCGTTATTTTCTTTCCTGCATTGTTTTAGTCAAGTAATGGCTTTTGAAAAAGTAAAGTTCAGTAGTAACTAAGGCTGTGACTTTTTTCAATATGAAAGGCACAGCTGTTGGCCAAATGAAGGAATCTTTTTTCAGTTTTATTGGAGAAACTGAAGGGGTAACATTCTGACAAGTAAACTGTATATGCAGATAAAAGAACTCTTGATTTAACACAAAGGCAGAGATGGGGTTTCATCTTGTTGGCCAAGCTGGTCCTGAACTCCTGACCTCAAGTGATCCACCACCTTGGCCTCCCAAATTGCTGGGATTACAGGCATGAGCCACTGTGCCTGACTGAGACTGGAGTTTTATGACTCGAGTTAGTCTCCCTCAAAATTCAGAGGCTAGGGTTTTTCAAGGATGGTTTGGCTGGCCAGGGAATGGGTGCTGCTGATTGGCAGGGGATGCAATCATAGGGTTGTGAAAAACGGTCCTCATGTGCACTGAGTCCTCAGTGGATCGTCAGAAATGCAAAAACCTGAGAAGACGTTTCAAAAGGCTGACCTTAGATTCTACAATAGTGATGTTATCTGCAGGGGCAATAGGGAAAGTTGCAAATCTTGTGGCCTCTGGAATAATGGCTGGTAATCACGTATGTCTACACCTTAGCAGAATTTAGCTTTCTCTTATTCCTTAGCTTCGCAACCCGGTGACCTTTTGTTAGCTTCACAAAGGCGGTTGTGTTTGGTGGAAGGGAATCATTATCATAAAACTATGCACTAAAAACAAAAGTTATCACTTAAACTATAAACTAAATGTTTCCCAGAGTTAGTGTGGCCCAAGCCCAGGAATGATGAAGAGCAGTTTGGGGGTGAAAGGCAAGATGGGGATCGGTTAGATCAGATCCCCTTCACTGCCACAATTTTCTCACTGTTATAATTTTTACAAAGATGGTCTCATCTGTGTGCATGTGTGTATAAGTGCCTGGGTCTCTGCACGTAGGTACTGGGAGCATGGCTCAGAAATGCTCCGTATGTCCCACATGTCTGTGTGTCTATTTGTGTGTGAGTTGTTGAGGTTCCGCATGTCCCTCTGCATGTGTCTGTGTATCGCTAAGGGGCCTTACACATGTCTGTGTGTGTGGTGCCGCTAATCACAGCAAACACATATGTGGCACTTCCTGTGTTCCAGGGTTTGGGTGCTATCCATGCATCAACTCAGTTAATCCTCACAACAACCTTTTCAGATGGGTCCTACTGTTACCAGAAAGGGGTCCCGATCCAGACTCCAAGAGAGGGTTCTTGGGTCTCGTGCAAGAAAGAATTCAGGGCAAGTCCGTAAAGTGAAAGCAAGTTTATTAGGAAAGAAAAGGAATAAAGAATGGCCACTCCATAGACAGAGAAGCCCCATGCAAGGGTTGCTGGTTGCCCATTTTAAGGTTATTTCTTGACTCTATGCGGCACGAGGGTGGATTATTCATGCCTCCCTTTTAGACCATATAGGGTAACTTCCTGACGCGTTGCCGTGGCATCTGTAAACTGTCATGGCGCTGGTGGGAGTGTAGCAGTGAGGAAGACCAGAGCTCACCCTCGTCGCCATCTTGGTTTTGGTGGGATTGAGCCGGCTTCTTTACTGCAACCTGTTTTATCAGCAAGGTCTTTAGATCTGTATCTTGTGCCGACCTCCTATCTCATCCTGTGACTTACAATGCCTAACAGTCTGGGAATGCAGCCCAGTAGGTTTCAGCGTCATTTTACCCAGCCCCTGTTCAAGATGGAGTTGCTCTGGTTCAAACCCCTCTGACATTACTATTTGCAAATGAGGTGAGGGAGGCACAGAGAGGTTGAGTAACTTGCCTGAGGTTGCAGAGCTGAGTGTAGAGCCCTGGCTGGCTTACTCCAAGGCAATACTCAGGCTGTGCCATTTCCCTGTTGAGGTGGCCCTGGGCTGCCCCAGGTCCATGTGGATGGGTGCACCCCTGAGAACATGCCTACCCATCTTGCCTCCAGCATGATGTGTGCCTGTGTGGCCCGGCAGGTCTCTGGTTCCTGTGTGCACGTGTGTTGGGGCATGCACTCATGTGTATGCAGGGGTGATGGGGCTGGAGAGACCTCCTTTTCCAGGCCCCAAAGCAGGGCCTCCAAGAGGGTCCCTTGGGTGCAGGATCCCAGGCTGTCCTTTCCTATCTGAGACAGATAGGAAAGGACGTCCTTTCCTATCTCTGGAGTGGCCGCCAGCACAGCCCTCCCAGCCCCGGGCCTCAGAGCTGGCCTTTGTTTCCTTCACTAGGGGGCTCAGAGCGGGGTGGGCCTCTGTGGAAACTCCTGTGGAATTCCAGGCATTCGGCAGAAGAAGGACGAGGAGGCGGCACACGGAAAACTCTGACCCGTGCGGGGGCTGAGGGTGCTGGACTCTTTGTTCTCAGAACCAGCAGAGCCAGTGGCGTTTGCAGAACCGAAAGAAGGGCCTGGGTGGTGTCTGCCTTGGGCCTGGGGTCCAGTCAGCAGCTCTTCCCTGGCTCTGGCTCGGTGGGGCTTCCTCCAGATGGGGCCAAGTGATCCCACGTGCCAGGAAGCCCAGGCCAGAGAGCCTGCAGGGGCCAGCAGGCAGTGATCTGCTCTGGGCCCACAGAGTCAGGCGTAGCTGTTTTGTTCTGAGCTGGGACCTGCAGGAGCTTCCTGGGCTGCTTCCTCCTTTGTCAACAGGGTTTCCAGTAGAGAGTGGAGTACAGTAGCTCTCTCTGTCATCTCTGTCCCTATCATCTCGGTGCCTCCTTCACCTTCTCTCCAGGGTTGAGCCAATCATCCTCACCTTTCTCAGTGCATGGGCGGGCGGTGGGGGCAGGGGCAGCAGATTGCCTAAGTCTGTTCCCCACCCCAGCTGTAGTGACTTGATAATGACGCTTCCCCTGAAAGACACATCCGCGTCCTAACTCCCAGCCCTTGTGAGGGTGATCTGATTTGGAAATAGGGTCTTTGCCAGGCCGGGCGCGGTGGCTCACGCCTGTAATCCCAGCACTTTGGGAGGCCGAGGTGGGCGGATCACGAGGTCAGGAGATCGAGACCATCCTGGCTAACACGGTGAAACCCTATCTCCACTAAAAATACAAAAAAATTAGCCGGGCGTTGTGGCGCGCACCTGTAGTCCCAGCTACTCAGGAGGCTGAGGCAAGAGACTAGCTTGAACCCGGGAGGCGAAGGTTGCAGTGAGCCGAGACTGTGCCACTGCACTCCAGCCTGGCGAGAGAGCGAGACTCTGTCTCAAAAAAAAAAAAAAAAAGAAAAAGAAAAGAAAGAAAATATGGTCTTTGCAGATGTCATCAAGTTAAGAATCTCGAGATGAGATCATCCTGGATTTAGGGTGGGTTCTAAACCCAATGTCCGCCTAAGAAAAACGCAGAAGGAGCTTTAAGCCACAGACACACGGGAGAGAAGGCAGCCATGTGGTGACCGGGCACCGTGGCTCACACCTGTAATCCCAGCACTTTGGGAGGCTGAGGAGGGTGAATCCTTTGAGCCCAGGAATTCGCGACCAGACTGGGCAATGTAGTGAAACCCCCTCTCTACCAAAAATGCAAAAAAATTAGCCAGCTGTGGTTGCGTGTGCCTGTAGTCCTGGCTACTTAGAAGGCTGAAGATCACCTAAGCTCAGGAGGTTGTGGCTGTAGTGAGCTATGTTCATGCCACTGCATTCCAGCCTGGGCAACAGAGTGAGAGCCTGTCTCAAAAAAAAAAAAAAAAAAAAAAAAAAGGCCCTGTGCAGAGTGATGCAGCCCCCTGCCCCAGGATGCCTGGAGCCATCAGAAGCAGAAAGAAGCAAGAAAGGACCTTCCTCAGATCCTCCAGGGGAAGGTGGTCCTGATGACATTTTGATTTCAAGCTTTTAGACTCTAGAACAGAGAATACATTGCTGTCGTTTTAAGCGCCTCAGTTTGTGGTAATGTGATAATTGCAGCCACAGGACATTGATACCTCACCTGTAAGCAACTTCTCCTGCAGTGCGCTTACCCCGTGGCAACCTGGTTATTTATTTTCTGCAGCCCTGAGTCCAAATCCCAAGTCCACCACATGCTACGGGCAGGTGACTTTAACTTTGTTAAGCCTCGGTTTCTGCAAATGTAAAACAGGGACAATAATATCAAAAATAAGCAGACAGTGCTTAAAGGAGTCCGGTGCAAAGAGAAATGATTGTTATTATGGTGGCTACTGCTACTCACGGGAGGCTACCTCTTGTCCATGCATCAAAGGTAATGGCAGGCCAGGCACCATGGCCCATGCATGTGATCTTAGCACTTTGGGAGGCTGAGGTGGGAGGATCGCTTGAGGCCAGGAGTTCAAGACCAGCCTGGCCAACATAGTGAGACCACCCCAACCCCTGTCTCTAGGAAAAAAAATAAAATAAAAACATTATCTGGACGTGGTGGTGGGTGCCTGTAGTCCCAGCTATCTAGGAAGCTGAGGTGGGAGGATTGTGGTGAGGCTGAAGTGAGCTTTGATCTCACCACTGTACTCCAGCCTCGGCAACAGAATGAGACCCTGACTACCAAAAAAAAAAAAACAAACAAACAAATTGGCCACGGGCAGGTAGGGGAAGGCACTGCCGCCCAAGACACCTGAAGCTGTAGCGCAAGAGGGACTCCCGTGTGCCTGGAGCAGGCGGGGCACAGGAGGTTGGTCGTGTGGTTTGCATTGTGGCCCAAGGGGTGTCCCCGCCAGAGCAGGGCCTGCGGAAGGCTAGGATTTGTCATCAGGGCTTTAGGACATCATTGGCGAGTTTGAAGCACTTTCAAAATAACACTCCGGCCAAGGCCATGGCCAGACTGCCTGTACCTCCTGCCAAGTTGCTCCTCAGAGAGGACCCAGCTTTGTGCCCCAAACCAATCGATTGGTCATGCCAGCTGGGAGTACTTTTCCAACCATAGGGGCTGAGGCTAGGAGGGGAAGTTGGGGAAGCTAGGACTCCCAAACACAGAGGTCTGGATCCCCCCAAGGCCAGGGGTCTGGTTCCTATCTGGACTCTCATGACCTCCATTCTGCCGGGGTCCTGTGTGCCCGCCTCGCACTCGATGAGAAGGAGCAAGACCTGACCCAGGTAGAAGTGCACTCAGCGCCTGTGGATGCTGGAATGAGTTCAGGAAGACACCCGAACTCCTTCTCTTCCCTCCCCAACACCTGGTGACTGATGGTAAATCTCCCACCATAGCGGCGAGGCCTGTGACACTTGGAGATGTTTGCAAAGCCATGATTCGTTGAGCACTTGCCATGCGCCGGGCTGTTGGGGAAAAAGCACCTAGCACATGGCCATGGTGATCCGTACTGCACCCCATGAGCTGTGCACCCCTGGAGCTCCACGCGGGAGACTTGAGTCAACCCAGAATCAAGATTCGAACCCAGCTGCCTCTGCCTCTGAAACCCTGGG